>NW_026476653.1:0-27022 GCF_026875155.1 Cherax quadricarinatus
AAATTTAATTTTTAAAAGCTTGAAAAATTTCTAAGATTAAAGAATTGTTTAGTAGAGTACTTACGGAGGTTCAACCTGAATTCTTAAAAAGCAGGTCCCCAATTTTCCAGTTTTGTCTATGTGCCACCACTGGGGTCGGTGCCCCATAAGGCAAGTTGGGGGGGGGCCTTGTTTTGGAAAGGGTGCCGCTGTTGTTAACAGGTACATTGAACCCAAATAGTTAGGGCCCTTCTCGCCAGTGTTGTAGGTGCACTTGACAGGGGTAGGCTTGGGCTTTGTATTCACTATTTTGGGTTTTTTCTGTAACACAAGGATGAACCCCAGACCCATGGAAGAATGGTTTATATTAAAACACATCTCCAATTCAATACAGTACATGGGGTTTTAAAATTTCCAATTTAACAACATTTTTATGGTTTTTTTTATTAGTTTTACGAAAACCTGATTATTCCACTAAGAGGTGCAGTGTCTCCCATTTTACTTTTTCTGGATGAGGCCCAGGATTAAACTTGACTTTGAAATAAAATGGTGCCAACGTCAACTCTGGCTTGACAACCCTGCGACACTCCTCATTTTTTAGAGTAGCCCCTTGACTACATGACCCCGTTGAAACCGGGGTCGCCTACGTTGATTTCCACCTGACAATCACCGGCAGTTGACCAACATATCAGGCCGAGGGAAGCCGTCCTGGAAAAGGTCGGCTTGTCCAGGTGAAAGGTTTTAATTAGAAACAAATTTGTTTTTTTTTACATTTTCCTACCAAAGGGTGCGTGCTTAAAAACCCTAAGAGCCTATCTGAGCAAGTTGGGGGATAAACCCTGAGGCCTTCAATGTATCTGACCCTGGTTGGTAAGATTTTTGTTGCTTGCAGGTTAAAGTCAGAGTAGCACACTTTTTTTGATTAATTTTAAATTTATTAATGATGAGAAATGAGAGAGCATCATTTCAAAGTTGACTAAAACTAAAAGGAATTTTAAAACTTATTCAATTACCTCAGGTTTTCTACTCGACCTCCAATGCAACTTTCCCATCTTAAACTAAAATAGATTGCGGGCCAATGGTTTTTTTAAAACACTAAAAAACACTTAGAATTTATATGGTTTTTAAGATGCTGCATTGTTAATTACAAATAATCACATGAACATATATTGGACATATAGATAAACATTCAAAACCCAAAAAGTTTTATGAATTTTACATGGCAACACTTGGGTATCTTTTTTATTCCTCAAAGATACACAAGTGTTGCATGTGTCTAATTCCAGCATTTGACATGTGAACATGATCCCCATAAACCCCTGGCTGAAGGAAGGAATAGACACTCATGCAACCACGTCTTTTGGTAAGGATCTCCAGAGTGCCGGGAAGCAGTTGCAGATGGCCTTGTGGTTGGCATTATGCAGAGGGGATACTTTGGGAAGGGGAAGTCATTACAAGGAGGGCACACATGTTTGGTTAACACTTGCCACTGGCCCATCATCATAGGCAAACCCACAATGATTGGTGGCTGTCTGGTCCACTGTTTTTAAAGGATAATATGATGAATGCTGATTGAGATGTATGTATGTCATGGATGGGGGGAAAAACCATTTTTAATAAAATTTTTATACTGTTTCTGTAAAAATTATCACATTTTTGTTTAATGTGGTGGATTTCTTAAACATCCACAGATTTGTGAGAATATACAAACTTTGGAGATAAAGGTACAATATAGTGCTCACCGACAAGTAGCCTCCTTGTCCTTACTTGGCGAGGCGTCACAAGTTCCCTGTGCTTTTTGGAGGTAAATTTTCGGGGCACTATACATAGTCCTCTTCGTAAAACATAGCCCAGCTCCACTGGGGGATGCACACACACCACTCCGTAACATAGAAATCACGGGCCGATGGGGGGACAAACAGTCACATCTTCCCCGAATAAAAACCTTTCCCCCAGTGGAAAAACCGGTGCAGGGGGCAGAAATTACTAATTTGGGGGGTTGGGAATCAACGCTTTTTATTGCTTCAATAACGCTAAACTATCATTTTTTTTTTATTTCTGTTTAAAACTGAATTTTACATGACAAAATTTTTTACAAAATTACAAACTGGGGGCTAAACAATACTTTTCTTGAAGTTAACCGTTTACTAAAATATTGCAGAATTTATGCAACTATAAAAAAAAAACCTAAAATGGAGAAGCCAAACCCTTTCAAACACCATACATATTTTTAAACAGGGAAATTAAAATTAAGTCTTTCAAAGTTGAGCCACAAAAACCAACATATGTGAAATAAATCCCCTTTTATAGGTTGAAAAACCCCGGGGGAATTGCCCCTTTATCCAAGGAACTGGACCTAGCCTCCATTTCCTTGGATCGAACCTGATTGCCTTCCATTTCCCCAGGTACTATATGATTCCTATAGGTTTAATGCTTCTCCTTTATTATAATAATTGTATAAGTGGAGACTTCCTTAACTTAGTAAAATTGTTTGTAACTTCATAAAATCAAAAAAGAATATTAAGCCATTTCTATATCATTGTGTCAGTACAAATGCACATCTCTCAGCCACACAAAAATCCCACCACCAAAACCATGCATTATAAAGATCCATTCTTGATTGTCCTGAAACGAGAACATTAAAAGAGTTAGTAGAGATATTTAATAACGTGGGTTAGCAAGGCAGCAGACATAATAACAGCTGGGAGCCAGATAATCAGTCATCTGCAGTAATTATATAAAAGTCCAAATCTTAAGTCTATATACAGGTCATAAAGCATGTATATATGTATAGTATATCAGTCAAATTACTATAATACTTTAGTCAAATTAAAATGAATAATGTTCATTTACACTACACATGTCAGTTTTTTGTAAAAGTAAATTACCAGGTTGTATTTACAAAGTGCTAGACCAGTGTGGGCATTCAGAGGGAATGTCATAATACAAAATTTAACAATTGTATATGCTGAAATTATAATGAATATTAAAAATAAAATTGAACAGAAGAATATATCTAAAAAATTATCCTCATACAGGACTATAAATGCCAGCCTCTTCAAGGGGGGCTCCTTGGCGTGGTGAAGAGGCTCTTGGTCTGAGGAATTAGCCCTGTCGGTCTTCTTCCTCAGACCGAACCTAATTACCCCCCATTCTCCCCTCCCCTATCCCATCCTCCCCTTTTTCCATTCCTCCTCCTCCTCCTCACCCCTCCCTTTTGCCCTTCCTCTTTTTGGCCTTTGGGATTTCTCCCACAGGCACGCTAGTTCCTAGGTAGGGGAAAGGACACCGGGGTCCATCCCATTCCGTTGAGGTTCTTGGCGGTGGCGTAGTTTGCCGTGGAATCTGGATTGCCTGGGGATGTCCCGATCCCTCTCCGGTATCCCGGAGTAGCTTTGGGTGTCTTTCGGGCGACGGGTGTATCTCTGGAAGCCACCTTTCGGATTCCGGGGGTGGTGGCCGAAGGAGGTATGCTTTGTGGCAGATATCCGGCCGCCCTCTCTTTTGTCCACCGAGGTAGCTCGGCAGATGTGAGGTTGCTATCCCGGATTGCTGGTTTACTGGCATGAAGGGTAGGGTATGGCACGGGTTCCATGCTGCATCTGCGCTACTAGCGGTGCTGAGGTCCTCTTGGGCGCGGAGGGAGATTTCCAGCCCTTTCATTCCTCCTGGGAACTATTCCTCCCCGCTCCCCCCTTTTTTTTATTCTTTTTTTTATTTTTATTTTCTTTTCTTCTTTCTTTTTTTTTCTTAAAAACAAAAAGCAAAGGAGTAACCTAACCATGGAGAACCCAATCCATGAACCCACTACCCCCGGGCCCCTTCTTGATACCGCACCCCATTCTGACCCTGCCTTGTGTTTAGACCACTCTTCGGACACTCCTGATGCCCCTGTACCTCTTGCTGGTGCTGTTTCCTCACCCGCTTCAGGTACCGAGGCTTCGACTGACTCCTTCGATTTGTCTGAACTCCGCTCTCCTTTGACTATGCTTCCGGCTTCTCCCTCTACGGTACGACAATTTTCGAATCGCCCGCCCATTTCACGCCGGACCAACTCCGGTCCTACTCCTAAACGCCAACGTCAATCTCCTGATGATGCTCCTTCGTTACCTTCCCATTCAACAACAACATAACTATCTTTAACTACAATATCAGATCTTTAAGCAAGCATTATGATGACCTCCTAGCATTACTAAATTCCTTGCATGCCAATATGTCCATCATTACACTAACTGAAACCTGGCTAAAGCCTGATACTACAGATGTCTATGCCATTCCTGGTTACACAGCCATACACAACTGTAGGCCAGACCAACAAGGGGGTGGCACTGCTATATACTACTCAGACCAACTAGAATGTATCACTAATACTTGCACAAGGGATGAACATGGGGAATATATAATAGCTAAATTCAAATCCAAATACCTACAAAAACCTCTCACAGTGATAAACATCTACAGAGTTCCACAATCAAACATTAGCCAATTTAGTCAAAACCTAGGAAGTATGATAACTGATGCACGCATGAACAAAGATCACTTACTACTCTCAGGTGACTTCAATATAAATCTCCTGCAAGATCAGGACCCACACGTTACTGAATTCACAAACACAATGAGTAACTGCATGTTGCTACCAACAGTAACAAAACCTACAAGAGTTACAGAGACTAGTGTTTCCCTGCTTGACCATATCCCCTTTAACCCTTTGAGGGTCGACAGGCCCTCTCCGAAACTCGTTCTCAGGGTCGGCCAAATTTAAAAAAAAAAAAAAATTATTTTCTCTTATGAAAAGATAGAGAATATTTTCCCGATCATAAAGACACCAAAAGTTTGAAATTTGATAGAAAACTTATGGAATTATGCTCTCGCAAAGTTAGCGGTCTCGGCGATGTTTACGCATCGGCGATTTTGCCCACTTTGAGCCCCATTTTCGGCCAATTTCACTGTACTAGTCGACAAAAAACATGAATATTTCGCTAGAACTCCATTTTTTTCTATCGAATGGATGCAAGAAACCACTCATTTATAAATTCAACTATCCAGTACAGTGGTCAGAATTTAGCAATTTTGCCAATTTCACACAAATTTCAAAAGACGCCAATTTCGGAATAGGGTCCAGAATAAACAAGAAGACTTTTCCTGGCACTAAAATGACATTTCCTCTAGTCATTAGTCATGTCTCAAGTCCCCTCTTATATTCTTTTGCTTTCCACTTTGAATTTTTATTTTCACAAAAAATATAAGATTTACTGTTATGCAGACTACTGCATTAGTGTAAAAAATGGTATAAATATTATTGGTGCACTTGTGAAAGAATATTAGACCCCACCAGTTGACGTATATTGCACGCTTGGCACGATTTGTTTACTTTTGAAGTTTGGTAAAAATCGAACATTTCTGCTACTTTGAGCTCAATTTCAAGGCACCTTTCTTTGTAAAACCAGTCAAAATCATCTCAATTTCTGTAATATGTCTTCCATTCTATAAAATGAGACCAAGAAAACTAGAATACAACAATAAATACCATACGAAAATACACTGCAAAGTCGCTGATTTATTAAAAAAAATGGTCAAAGTTTTTTTTTTCTCATTATGCACTGTGTGCTGCAGGATTTTTTTTTAGACTATGCACACTGACCACATAGACCCATTCTTTCATATGAAGGCCTACCAGCTTTCTCCCACTAGATTTGAGGCCGCTAGAATTTGAGTACTAGTACGTCAAAAACCCCTACGCGTAAAACGTACTAGTACGACGAAAACCCTCAAAGGGTTAAAATCAGCCATAATTACAGATAATACCACAGACCACTACCCTACTTTCCTCATAACAACTCTTGGTAAAATACCCCAAGACACTACTAAAGTCACCTTCAGACTTCACAATGAGGCAGCCATTAATAACTTCACAACAGCAGTAACAAACATTGACTGGCACACTGAGCTAGAAATCTATACAGATATTGACGAATGTTTTAATAATTTTCTAAAAAAGACCCAATACCTTTATAACAAGCACTGCCCTAAAAAACTAAACAGATGACAGCTAAGAGACTGAACAGTCCCTGGCTAACACCCAGCATTCTCAAATCCATAAATACAAAACACCGATATGAAAAACAGTACAGAATGGGTCACATAACCAGAGACCAAACAAAACGTTACTCGTCAATCCTAACCAGCCTGATAAGAAGGGCAAAAAAATTGTATTATGAGAACAGATATCCAACTTACGAGGTGATATAAAAAAGACCTGGAAGACCCTATCAGAAATTCTGGGAACAAATAAGATATCACGACATAGCGAACATAAAATTAGCAAATCAGATGAACCACCAAACTCCCACCACAGAAACAGCAACAGACTCAATGATTTCTTCTCCACTATAGGTTAAAAACCTGCCATAAAATCCCAAGCTCATATACCCCACCAAATGACTACTCACGGCAACTACCTGAACACACTGTTCCTAGCCGACTAACCCATACGAAGTCTCCCTTATAATCAACGCACTGAAAAACAAGGCAGGAGATTTAAAATACCTTACCACCCTTTATACAAAAAAGCGTCACAAGTACTATCGCCATCATTGCAACACTCTAACAAATCCATTGAATCCTCACCTTCCCTACAGTTCTCAAAATAGCAAGGGTCACCCCGATCCATAAGGAGGAGACCAGAGTTGAATAACTATAGGCCCAATATCCAATTTACACCCTACTCAAAAATCTTCTAAAAAATTAATTCATAAACGAATCTACTCCTACCTCATCTCCCAAACATTCTCAAACCCCTGCCAATTTGGATTCAGGCCTAATAAAAATACTAATGATGCTATTATACACATTCTAGAACATATATACACTGCAATAGAGAAAAAAGAAGTCCCACTGGGGATCTTCATTGACTTACGTAAAGCTTTTGATACAGTTCCCCTCAAGGAAGGTTCCTTGATGTTGGTGAGGGGCTCTTGATTTAGGGAATTGGATCTGTGCTCCAGTTCCCCGAATTAAGCCTGAATGCCTTCCACATCCCCCCCCAGGCGCTGTATAATCCTCCGGGTTTAGCGCTTCCCCCTTGATTATAATAATAATTTTGATACAGTTGACCATGACTTGCTCCACGTAAAATTGTCACACTATGGTATTAGAGGGCACTCCCTCAACTACCTCAAGTCATACCTCAGCAACAGAAGCCAATATGTGTACGCAAATGGGGCAAGCTCTTCCGCACAACCAATTACAGTTGGTGTCCCACAGGGAAGTGTCCTTGGCCCTCTTCTCTTTCTCCTATACATAAATGACCTACCAAATGCTTCGCAATTACTCAAACCCACACTTTTTGCAGATGACACTACATACGTCTTCTCTCACCCGAGCCCAGTCATGCTAGCCAATACTGTAAACACCGAATTTACAAAAATATCTACCTGGATGAGGACTAACAAACTTACACTAAACATTGACAAAACCTACTTCATTCAGTTTGGTAACAGACTACAGATGTACCTCTTAACATAACGATAACGGATCACCTATCACAAAGCTAACAGAGGGAAAATTCTTAGGAATCCACCTCGATAAAGACTCAAATTTCATACACATATACAACAAATTTCTAAGAAAATTTCCAAGACTGTAGGCATACTATCGAAGATACGGTACATATGTTCCACAGTCAGCCCTCCTGGCCCTTATCACTCTCTATTTACCCCTATCTCACCTATGGAATTGTGCATGGGGCTCAACAACAATTAACCATCTCAGACCACTAATTACCAACAAAAGCTGCAGTTGGAATGATGATAAATTCTCACTACAGGCAGCACACTCCACCAATATCGAAACACTAAACCTACTCACCATACAAAACATCCATACTTATTATTGCACCTATTACATACATAGAACACTTAACTCTGATATTAACCCTCGCCCTCAAACATCTCCTTGCCAACCTCAACAAACACATGACCATAACAAGGCACAGATCACTCTTTGATGTTCCTCGTGTCCATCTCACGCTATGCAAAAACTCAATGCACATAAAAGGCCCTAAAATCTGGAATTCATTACCTGTAAATATAAAAGAAACACTACCTTTTATAAATTCAGTCTCTTCTCAAAGTTCACTTACTCACCAAAACCAAATAAATACTGAATAACTGAACCTTAAAATTGTATATCCAAAATGTTACTCACAATTATATCACATAAATGTTAAACCTAGGACCCAATCTAACTTTGTTATTTTTTAAAATACACTACCTAACAGAATACTCCATTCTACTGAATGAACAGCAATGCATGCAACCATATGACCTGTCTTTGTAATACTCATTTGTGCTTTATAGTTATCTGTTTACAATAATGTTTTATCACTGATTTCATCATTGCTTAGTTAATCTTAAGTTAATTTTAAGCCAGCCCGTAATGCTATGCATATAAGTGGCTTTGGCATGCTGCTCTTACCTGTATTTTTTTTGTACCTCTGTATGTATGCTCAAATTTCTAAATAAAATAAAATAAATAAAAATTTCTAAAAGACCGACACGTCAAGCACTCCCTCTCCACGCTCAGTTTCGGACCACACAATGGACTAAATTCTTTACTTTAAGACCGACTTCTTCTTCTGCCTACCTTTCTGACCATAGTATTTGCAAGGCGCTCCTGCGTCATGTTGGTAGAGATATTTCATTTCATGCTCTCAAGAGCGGTACGCGCATCGTCACTGTCCAGAATGCTACCCAAGCTCATGATCTTTCTCTCCTTTCGAATATCGATACTACTCCTATCACTATTGAAAAACATCTTTCTCTCAATTCTTGTAGTGGTACTGTCATTCTGCTTCCGGACCATACCATAGTCCAACAGAATTTCCAGTCATGTGGCAATGCATTTTTGAACAGCTGGAACTCCAGGATCTCCCAATCCTCAAAGTAGACACTTATGTCCTTCCCTCGCCCGGGGGCGAGACGTTAACCCTTGCAATGTGGCTCGTTTACCTTGACAGCCGAGAACTCCCGTCCTCTGTTATTTCGCGGGACATCGGTTACAAGTTCGAAAGGTGATACCTACAACCACAACAATGTAGAAATTGCTGGCGTTTTGGTCACCCAGCGAAATATTGCAGATCTATGGCCGATGCCCAGTCTGTGGTGCCGACGACCATTCTAATACATCTTGCAGTCAACCTCCATCTTGCCTTAATTGTAATGAAGCTCACCCTTCGTACTCCCGCCGTTGCCAGGTCTACTTAAATGAACGTGAAATCCGTTGCCTCAAAGAGGCGAAGGTCTCCCTTATGCATGGCCAGTTACTCATCTCCGCCTCCAAGGGAGACTACCCCGTGTTTCTATTCTCGTGTTTCCAAACATCCCCCACTACTGGGGTCCCATCTTCTGCAGCCTCCTCTGTTGTTACCCCCCCATAGCCACTCCGCATCTAATCCTTTTGCTGTCCTTGGCTCTGACGTCCCGACTACAACTCATCTGTTCCACATCTTTGCGTCCTTCCTCACAAGCCCAGTATCGACAAGAACCTCGTACGACACCTAATACCAATCGCCCCTCTACTCCCAGAAGTCCAAAAAATCCACATTGCTCAAATCTTCTTTGCCCCTTCCTTCCCTTCTTCCACCTCCACACTTTACCTTTCCAGTCTCTGTACCTAGTTCTTCCCCTCTCTCTGGCTCTATTACAAGTGTGGAGATTCACCCTCCTCCTCGTACTATGCCTTCCACCCCCGTCCCCTCCCAAGTTTCTCCCTCTTCTGCCTCTTCTGTCCCCCCCCACACTTCATCTCCAGTCCCTTACACTCTTCCCTCCACCCCTCTACTTTGGTACAGTCCATTACTGTCCCAATCTTTACTCACCCTCCTCCTTCTATCTCCAATATGGTCTCCCATACATCTTTGAATTAGAAACACTTTTTGCACCATTTCAGAATATTTGCAGAGACTAAACCTTCAATGGACACTGATTCACTTCCTGTTCCTTCTCTTCCCTCTCCTCCATCTTCACAACCCCATTCTTCGCAACGCTCCGTTCCTTCGCTACTTGAACGTCTTCCAATGCCACCACACGTTGACTTTTCTAACCCCTCTAGTCCGTAGGTGCCTTTACCTACAGATTCCTGGTATTTTCTTCATCGCCAATCATGGCCTATTTACAGTGGAATATCCGGGGTAATCGGGGTGAGCTTCAGATGTTGCTTTCCAGGTTTTCCCCTGTTGGTGCTTGCTTACAAGAACCAAAATTACACTCGGCTGTTTTCCAACCTATCTCAGGCTATTTCTTGCAGAACTGAAGCCATTTCTTCTTGGCGGCACATAGAGCAGGCATTTTCAAGTTCTTTTGTAGTCGGTGCTGAATGGTTCGCACTGCGACGTCTTTCAGGAGTGCAGGATGGTTTTTCTTAAGGTCTTGGCTGTTATGGCAGGATCTGATAACACTTCCCTCTTTATTGTATTCTTTGGATCCTTTCTCAGATGGGACCTTTAATGAAAGTGCCCTTCTTCTACGCAATGATATTCCGTACTGTCAACTATTTGTCCATACCTCGCTGCATTACACTGCAGCCTGTATTCACTTGAATAAGTGGTTTACAATATGTTCTTTATCTCTCTCTCCTTCTCGAGCATTTTCTATCTCAGACTTTACCTTTCTTGTTTCATCCTTACCACCACCACTTCTGTTACTTGGTGATTTTAATGCCCACCATTTCCTCTGGGGGGGGTCTCATTGTGACTCACTTGGCATCCAGTTGGAGGCTTTTCTCGCCTCTCACCCCCTCCATGTTTTAAATACGGGTACTCCCACCCATTTTGATCCTCGTACTCATACTCTCTCTTGCATCGATCTATCAGTCTGCTCTTCCTCCACTGCACTAGACTTCACCTGGTCTGTTCTACCAGACTTACATGACAGCGATCATTTTCCGATCATTCTTACTTCTCCTTCCTATTCACCACCTTTCCGTAGCCCTTGCTGGCAATTTGATTGGGCAAATTGGGATCTTTACTCACACCTCACTGCTTTTAGTGAGGTTCCTTCTTCATCCTCCATTGATGAGCTCCTACACATCTTCTCGACGTCAGTTTATACCGCAGCTTCTCATTCTATACCCCAAACCTCAGGCAGGCATTCTCAGAAGTGCGTGCCTTGGTGGTCTCCTGCTTGTGCTCGTGCAGTACGTTTGAAACCTGCTGCATGGGGCAGGTACCGGTAATAGAACCGCTGAGAGACTTCTTGATTTTAAGCAGAAGCGTGCGATCGCTCGCCGTGTCATCCGTGAAGCTAAACGCACTTGTTGGCGAGACTATGTTTCCACCATCACCTCTGCTTCTATGAGTGTAGTCTGGAAAAAAGTGAGGAAATTGAGTGGTAAATACTCTCCTGACCCGGCTCCTGTTCTACGGGTCGCTGGTGTTGATGTAGCAAACCCTCTCGACGTTGCCATTGAACTTGGCACACATCTGGTCCGTATTTCCCGAGGGCTCCATCTATGCCCCTCGTTTCTTTCCTCAAAGTCTGCCAGAGAGTTAGTACCCTTGGACTTTTCTTCTCTCAGAGAAGAACAGTATAATGTGCCTTTTACACTTCAAGAACTGGAGGCAACGCTCTCAGCTTGCCGATCATCGGCAGCTGGGCCTGACGACATTCATATTCGTGTGTTACAACATTTACATCGGTCAGCCCTTGTAGTCCTCTTACACCTCTTCAATCTTATTTGGGCACAAGGAGTTCTTCCCAGCTGTGGAAATCTGCCATTGTTCTCCCTTTCTGCAAACCGGGTACTACAGGACATGATGCCTCCCACTATCGCCCCATCGCTCTTACTAGTGCAGTTTTCAAAGTGATGGAACGTCTCGTAAATCGACGTTTAATGTGGTATTTAGAGACACACAACAGTCTCTCCGCTAGTCAATATGGCTTTCGTAAGGTCGTTCTACCATAGACCCCTTACTACGCTTGATACGTATGTTCGTAATGCCTTTGCGAATAATCACTCAGTTATTGCCATATTTTTTGACCTTGAGAAGGCATATGACACAACTTGGAGGTATAATATTTTGGCCCAGGCCCATTCCTTAGGCCTCCGAGGCAATCTACCATCCTTCCTTAAGAACTTTTTAACTGACAGACATTTCCGTGTTCGAGTCAATAATGTTCTTTCCCCGGACTTCGTCCAAGCTGAAGGTGTCCCTCAGGGATGTTTCTGAGCACAACACTTTTTCTCCTTGCTATAAATGATTTGGCCTCTGTTCTTCCACCCAGTAACAGTGGACCCCCGCATAGCGAACGCCTTGCATAGCGAACAATCCGCATAGCGAACGCTTTGTTCGCCAAAATTTTGCCCCGCATAGTGGACAAAAACCCGCTCAGCGACCTTCGTCCGAGACCGCGTCATTGTTTACCAGCCAGCCTCCGCGGTAACATTCAAGCATACACTCGGAATATTTCGTATTATTACAGTGTTTTCGGTGCTGTTTCTGGAAAATAAGTGACCATGGGCCCCAAGAAAGCTTCATAGTGCCAACCCTGTGGTAAAAAGGGTGAGAATTAGTATGGAAATTAAGAAAGATTTTGAAGGGTTTGGGGCTAACCCTGAGAAGCCTATGCCAGTTGTGGAATCCATTGTGCCTACTTCAAAAATTAAGGAAATGTGTGCACAGTGGGTTGAACTGCAAACCTTTAATGGATGAAAATCACCCTGACACAGCTGTTGCAAGCCGTGCTGGTGACTATTTTCAATGACAATGTTATGGCCCATTTTAGGAAAGTCTTGAAGGAACGGGAGGTACAGAGCTCTATGGACAGATTTTGTGTGCGACAGAGGTCCAGTGACTCTCAAGCTGGTCCTAGTGGCATTAAAAGAAGAAGGGAAGTAACCCCAGAAAAGGACTTGCTACCTCAAGTCCTAATGGAAGGGATTCCCCTTCTAAAACAGTAAGAAGATAATGCTCTCCCCTCCTCCCATCCCATCAATCATCACCAGATCTTCAATAAAAAGTAAGTGTCATGTAATTGTGCAATGCCTTTTTCAGTTTGTGTGTACTAAAATTAACATTTTTTTGTGGTAAAAAAAATTTTTTTTCATACTTTTGGGTGTCTTGCACGGATTAATTTTATTTCCATTATTTCTTATGGGAAAATTAATTCGCATAGCGAACATTTCGCATAACGACCAGCCCTCTTGCACGGATTAAGTTCGCTATGCGGGGGTCCACTGTATTTGGTCATCACTCTAATGTTGATGACTTCGCTATTGCTTGTGCAGGCGCTGACTGTCATCTTATTGCAGTTCTCTCCAGCATGCGGTCGACCGTGTTTTCCACTTGGGCCACCACGCATGGTTTAAATTTTCAAGTACCAAAACTCACCAAATTTACTTTCACTAGACGCTCTGTTATCTCCGATCATCCTTTGTATCTCTATGGCTCCCGTATCCCCGAACGTGATACAGTCAGGTTTCTAGGCCTTCTCTTTGACCGTCGGTTATCCTGGAAACCTCACATTACCTCTCTGAAGGCAACTTGTCACAGCCGGCTAAACCTTCTTAAAACCCTTGCTCATCTTTCCTGGGGAGCTGATCATCGAACTCTGCTTCGCCTACATTCAAGCCTCGTTTTATCGAAACTCGATTATGGTGACCAGATTTATTCCGCGGCCTCTCCTGCTACTCTCTCTAGCCTTAACTCTATCCATCACCAAGGATTACATTTGTGCCTTGGTGCTTTTCGCTCTTCCCCTGTTGAGAGCCTCTATACAGAAGCGAATGTTCCATCCTTGTCTGATCGCCGTGATGCCCATTGCCTTCGCTACTATGTACGCTCTCACGATCTACACAATCCTTCCATTTATAGAATGGTCCACCGATATTAGTAGACATTCTTTATTCGTTTCACCGCCCCTGTTTTGCTCCGTCCCTTTTCTCTTCGCCTACATTCACTCTTGTCTTCCCTTCAGTTACCACCTTTATATGTTCATGTAGCATCTCACTTTTCCCTACCCCCCTGGGAAGTTCCAGCTGTTCGGGTCTGTTCTTCTCACTCCCTTGCTCGAAGCTCAACTGCCTATGGTGGCTTCCCGCTCTCTTTTTCTTGATCACTTCCACTCCCATTCTCATGCCACCGCTGTGTACACAGATGGCTCTAAGTCTTCCAGACGGCGTCGGATTCGCAGCAGTGTTTCTGGACAGCGTCGTGCGGGGGCATTTACTATCTTCAGCTAGCATTTTTACTGCTGAACTGTATGCCATTCTTGCAGCACTTATTCGTATCGCATTTATGCCTGTGTCATCATTTGTAGTAGTCTCAGACTCCCTTAGTGCTCTACAGGCTATACGAAAATTTGATACATCTCATCCCCTAGTTCTCCGTATCCAACTTTGGCTACGCCGTATCTCTACCAAACAAAGATATTGTTTTTTGTTGGGTCCCTGGTCATGTCGACGTACAGGGCAATGAACAGGCAGACACTGCTGCCCGGTCAGCAGTACATGACCTACCAATTTCCTATCGAGGTGTTCCATTTCTGGACTATTTTGCTGCAATAGCTACCCACCTTCGCACCCGTTGGCAACAACGTTGGTCAACTCTGCTCGGTAACAAACTTCATTCTATTAAACCGAGCATAGGTTACTGGCCGTCTTCTTGTCATCAGTGCCGAGGTTGGGAGACCACTCTCTCCCGCCTTCGCATTGGCCTCACTCGTCTTACTCATGGGTATCTCATGGAGAGGCACCCTGTTCCTCTCTGTGAGCAGTGTCAAGTTCCAGTATCGATTAGTCACATTCTGTTAGACTGCCCTCTCTATCAACGAGCACGCAGAATTTACCTCCAACGTTGTCTTCGTTCTACTACTCTCTCTTTACCTTCCCTTCTTGCTGATGGACCCTCCTTTAATCCTGACTCTCTCATTGACTTCTTGACAACGACTGATTTACTCCACAAACTCTGATGATACTTTTCGCACTCCCCTCAGCCCTTTCTAGTTCAGTCTCTTGCTGCCCTTTACCCTTTCACCATCCACTGCCCCGCTGTTATCCGTAACCTATTACTCATCCATCTCCCTTTTGCCACCTGATGCCCTCGCTTCCTTCCTGCCCTGCAGCGCTGTATAGTCCTTGTGGCTTAGCGCTTCTTTTTTATTATAATAATAATAATATAAATGCCAGGTTTTGATGTTATTACCACAAAAATGATTTCATTGTCTTTTTGTCTTTTTAAGATCTTTCAAAGCCCTGGAGAAACCTATAAAAAAATTTAATTTTAAAATTGAAAATTAGCTTAACGGTGTCTAGTCATGAGATAGTCGAAATATTCCCACTTGATTTGGAACCTTGCACATGGTGTGATGAAATGTCCACCAAGTCCAATATAATAATATGATGAATAATTCAAATACCATGTCAGGTCTGGTAACTTGTTGCCCATAATTCATTAATAAAATGTGGTATAGGTATGTGTGTAGACCAGTGGTTCAGAGAACCGACAAGCTGATAAATTAGACACGTACAACACTTGGGCATCTTTAATGGTTACAGTCACCAGTCGAGTGCAAGATTCCTTTTCTGTACAGTTAGTCTATGACTATCAACATCGCTGGTATCAGCCTCAATCATCCCCCTCCCACCAACTATAATGTCAAGCCTGCCTCCCTGTCATCGTCAATGGTGGTGAATCAAGCTTGGTTTTCCTCTACCATCACTGACTGGTGCATCAAGCCTTCCTCCCTATCACTGTCACTAGTTGTGTGTCAAGCCTGCCTCTTGTTACCATCACTGGTGATGCACCACACCTGCTTCACCATCATTGGTGGTGCATCAAGACCAGTTCCCTGTTACCATTACTGATGGTCCATCCAACTGCTTCTCTGTCACTGCCACTGGTGGTGTCAAGTATACCTCTGGCAATACTCCATAAGGACAAGCAACTTGTAATCAGTTCAGGCAAATACGTTATTATAGGTAAATAAAAGTGACAACTATAAATAGAAGTAATTCATACTAGTACAAGCAAAGCAGTCAGCATTTACCATGATCTACAAGTACAAAGGTACTTGTGTCTACAATGACCTGTGACAACCATGATATAAGAACAAAAGTACCCATGTCTATCATGATCTACAAGTAGTTAGTATAAAAGGTACAAGTGTGTACCATGATCAAGTAAAATTACAACGATACCTTGTTTATAGTTGAAATTAATATTGCATTTGAATAACTTTTGTGATTTCTTAAATTATAAGACATAGCATCCTGTTCTAATCCTTGCAATGATCTTGGGATACAGTATCGTGTTCAACTATAAACGTTGGTTTAACAGGTTAAAAAGCAATAAGCAGGAAATAATGATGGTAAGTCTCACTAGTGGCTTTGTTTCCAATGAAGAGCAAAGCTGCAGAATGTATATTATCAGGCAAAACTGACGCATGACAAGAATCAAACTACTACAGTATCTGACAAATTTCAAGCAATACAAGTCAGATAATATGAAATGGAACAATGTAAGCATTAATTATGAGTCAGAGATCAATCATAGCATGTTGGGCCAAGCAGCAGAAGCAACAAGAGTCACTTACTTGGGATACACTTTTCAGCAGCATCACCCTGGTATCCCGGCAGACACTCACAGGCAATGGTCCTCACTGGCACTGTGTCGATCACTCGGCACTCGGTGTTCTCACCGCAGGGGTCGAGGCCACACGGTCAATGCACTTACCATTAATGCATACTGTCTTACTTGGGCACTCTACATCTGACCTGCACCCTATCACCACTGGATCCAAGAAGAGTCACTTGTTATTATATTCCTTCCTATTAAAATGTTGTATATGTATCAGTATTTATAAAAAAAATGCTGCCATGCTAGCTAGAAAGTAAGATTTTCATATACTTACACATCTCACAACCATTATCAATGGTACGATTGAAACCAGGTGGGCAAGGACAATCTGAAATGTGGTCCTGGGTATGGCAGGTGGCAGGCTCTTTGCATAATTCAAGACTGCAGGGACTTTCACATCGTTGGTTGATGCAGCTGCGGTCATCAGGACATGCATCGTTAGACACACAGCCAATAGCGATACATTGTGTTCGTGGGTTGCCCCGTGAGCCAGGCGGGCAATAGCAGACTGCTTCATGATTAACTCCCTGGCATACAGCCTCCTTCCCACATGGCTCATTGTTGGGTCCACACACTGGCGCACATTGACCATTGCGACAGGCATGAGTTGTTGGACAGTCGTCATTTCCATAACAACCAATTTCAATACAACGAATCTCTGGATCACCTTCATAGCCCCGCTTGCATGTACACACAGGGTGGTGCTCAACAATTTCACAGTCAGCATTGGCACCACACTGGCATGGGTCTTTGCAAATGCCAGTGAAGCAGGCTTTTTCTGAAGGACAATCTGGGTCTACTTCACATGCTGCTTTAATTGGTGGTAACACCTCACATTCTCCTCCTTCATCAGTCACTTCACCATCAGCACAAATACAAAGCATTGTCCTACAGGGAGTGTATCAACTACCTTACATTCAGCAGACTCATGACATGGCTCTAAGACCTTGCATGGGTTAACACACTTCTCATCAATACAAGCATGTTGACTTGGACAGTCACCATCTGTAATACATACAGGTTGTATGGCAGGTAGAACACCCTACCTTGGGGTCGCCAGTCATTCCTGGTGGGCACCTGCACCGAGCAATGTGGTCGACGATCACACATTCAGCGTTGGAGGAACAGGGATCATATGCACAAGGATCTACACAAATGTTATTTATACATGCTCTATCACTAGGACATTCTGAGTTTGCCCGGCAACCGATAGCAAGGCACTTGGTGTAGCCATCACCTTGAAAACCTGACGGACAGCGACAATAAGCTCTGTGTTTCCTTAGCGTAGCATTCTGACTTAGTAGGGCAAGGGTCATCAACGAGACATGGATTAGCACAGACCCCATCATAGCACGCTTGGGTGTCCCGCACTCACTGTCATGCTGACAGCCAATTGGGAAGCAACCAATATTAGGATTACCCTGAAATCCTACTTCACAAGTGCAAACTGAACGATGATTGATGATCTCACAGTTGGCATTACGGCCACACTCGCAAGGAATGCGGCACATGCGGTTGATGCAAGCTTCCTCTGTTGGGCATTCTGAATCAGCACGGCATCCGATGGTATTTCAAGTGCAATCAATTCACAGGTGCCCTCATCAGTCATAATAAGCCCTCTGGACATACACAAATCATGGTTCTTACAGGGATGGAGTCGACCACATCACACATGGCTGTCCTGTCACAGGGGCTGAGTGTGTGGCAAGGGTTGGAACACTGCTCATTAATGCACGCTTGTTTGCTGGGGCAGTCCAAGTCTGCAACACATTCAGGCTTAGGATGTTCTACTAAAAACTTTCTTCTCCTCGCATATGAATCGGGGGTCGCCATAAGGCATGTCGGTTTGGACACCGACAGCCATTGTGTGCTGGAAAACAATAACATTCAGCATTGGAGCACACAAATTGTCGTAGAAGCAAGGTTCACACACTGGCGATTAACACAAGCCTTGTCTGTGGACATTCTGTGTTGCTCCTGCAGCCGATAACTTGACATCTGACATAAGGGTCACCCTCAAGTCCACTGGTGCAGCGACACTTGGAGTGGTGATTCTCAGGGTAGCACTCAGCACTGATGTCACATGGGTCTTTTAACTGCACATGGGTTTATACACACACACTGGAACACATCGTGTCCCAATGGGCACTCCTCATCCTTGCTACAGCCAGCTGTAATTAAATATTTTGATGAAATAAAACAAGTAACTTAACAGGTAAACAAAAAAAAATTATTATAATGAATTGCATTAATCATGTTGGAAGACTGAACATACCTTTGTAGCATCCAATGTTGGGGTTTCCTTGGTATCCTGGGAGACAGGTACAGATGGGCCGGTGGTCACGGACATAACACTCTGCATGTTGACCACAGGAACATGGCGTTACACAGCGGTGTTGAGGCATGCCTGGTCGCCTGGGCACTCACTATCCGCACGACAGCCCACACTTATTGGGAGCTCCACTGTGGGAGTTAGGTTTGAGTTATTATTCATTACTATTCATGTGCCAGCTACCAAAAACATTCAGATGTTAACATAGGTATGGTTACATAAATTCTGGCCAGATTTAAAGTTGTATTTGTTGCTTAGTGTGATGTTAGTGTATATGACATTAGTAATATGCTGACAAGTTAGACATGAGAATGACAAAATGATTACTGAAAAACACTCGGTAAACTTACGATAAAGATAAAATATGGTAAAATTATAAAGGGCTGTTGAGAACAAAAAATGGATAACATGCTTACAGTTAACACACTGCCCCTGGCGAGGTGACCATATGTGAAGGACAGCTGCAGGTCATGGTCTTGAGGGGTCTTGTAGCTACCAGAGTGCACACTGTTGGTCTTGGCATGGCTTCAGCACCTGGCAAGGTTTCTGGCACCTTCCCTCCATGCACCCATACTCCAGACTCACAATCAAAGTCTGAACGACATCCGTGGAGTCTTTTCTCTACAAACAACTGTTGGAAGCCTTCAAAACCGACTGGACAGCGACATTCAACTCTGTGATCAATGCTGCGACACTCTGTGTTTGGTGCACAGGTATTATTGTAAAATACACTGTCTAAACAACGACCATTTAAGCAAGCACGATCTGGGGACAGTCTCTGTTTGTTGAGCATCCAATGACCTTGCATTCTTTAAGAGGGTCACCACTGGTGCCAGAAGCACAGAAGCAGGTAGCCTTGTGAGCGATGGGTCGACACTCCGCTCTTGGGGAACACGGGTTGTCCAACAAGCATGGGCTGACACAATTACCATTGTAGCAGGCACGATCATCTGGGCACTGGGAGTTGCTGGTGCACCCGCTAGGGTAGAGAGAATGCATGTGTTACTGTGTGCTTTATAGACACTTCTGGTGACTGCTCTTGTAGATATTAAGTTAAGCATCATATTAGATGTGATATTAGCAAATATGTAATGCATTGGTTAATCTTGTTGCAACAAAAACTGTTGCAAGTAATAAGTAATCTATACCACTTATCAAACATTTAATTCTACTGCCTAGGTTTATGCTGCCTGTTATGAAGCTATAATATTAGGAAATCTATTAATTAAAAAGTAATCACATGTATGTAAGTAAATGTTAAATGGCTTACTAGCAGAACAAGCTATATGTGGGTTGCCCTCATAACCCTGGGCACAGGTACATATTTGGGCCCGTGTTTGATGACAGTACAGAGTGCGTTGACGCCGCAGTTGCAAGGGTCACGACACACTCCTCCCACACATGCCAAACCCATGGCACAATCCTTGTCACGTACACAACCTGTCTTCTCTGGAACTGAATGTTAGTTTTGTTAATACATAGTATGGTGAGCAGGCATGGATGGCACCTTCTGTCACCAAACAGTATGAAACAACCTGTTTTTTAATGGTGAGAGAAAGTGACATTCATAACTGTGCTAGAGAATTTTTAGTTGGCACTGGTGAGACTACAAGTTGTCAAGGCATGGACAAACTTGCTCATAATATTAATACTGTATAGGCAACAAAATAAATAAAATGTTAAAAGTTAATAGATTTGTAAAGCATATATATCAGAGTTTTTATGAAAATGAAACACAATGTTAATGTGCTGCTTACTCAGTCTACACTGTGTATGTGCATCGCCCACTTGGCCAGGCAGACACTTGCACACCATGGCCTTGAAGGGTACAGACTCAACCACGTGACACACTGCATTCTCCCCACACACCTAGAGCTACAGAGGCTCTGACAATGCTCACTGATGCAAGCCAGACCTGTGCCACAATCCTTGTCTTTTGTGCAGATGGGCTCCACATCAGGCTCACATCTGAATGTTGCATCGCCTCTGTAACCAGGAGCACAACGGCAACTCTCCACGATGTTCAGCAGGAGTGCAGATGGCACTGTCTGCACATGTGGTGTATATACAGGGATCTACACACTGCCCATGTTGGCAGGTTCGGTCTTTTGGACATCAGTATCAATCTCACACTTAAGTGTCTGGCATTTGACATGTGGGTCACCATCTAAGCCAGTGGACACCGACAGCGAGCCTCACGATTGACAGCAAAGCACTCGCATTGATGGCACATGGGTTGTTGACATGGCACGGATCAATGCAGTAACTGTTGTGGCAAATGTATGTTGTCGGACAGCTGTCATCAGTTGTACATCCCTCTGGTGGAGTTAAGTGAGTAGGTTAGCTTTGTCCAATGTGTTTTTGAAGTTCCATCTGTATTTATAAACAGATACATGTATTTTGTTCTAGAGAGATATTAATTTATATGTTAATATACCAATGGTCAGTCTTGTAAGTTACAAAATCCAGCAGTTAATACTGTACTATAATATTAAACCAAAGTACATTAGTGGAACAATATGTAGCTGGTGAATCCTTATGGACAATGTAAAATGTTGGTGTGTGGTTTCTTACTGTAGAAACAAGCAGTGTAAGGATCTCCATCATAGTCCAGGGCGCAGAGCACCACGGCATGGTGATTGATAACGCGACACACTGCATTCTACACCGCACAGCAAGGGTCGACACACTGCCCACCAAGGCATGCCAGGCTGTCAGGCATTCACTGTCCCGCAAGCACAGTGCCTCAGGTGGAACAGTTACTACAGAAAATTACTCGTTAGTATTCATCACTGCTAAAAATAGTAGAGTACAATATGTTCATTTTTTTCACAAAGCCTAAAAATATGAGATTATGTTAAATTGAGTTTTAGTACATGGAGATTTTTTGGGATAAAGGTACAGGCAAAAGAAGAATTCATGAGTTTGTGATGACAAGAGGCATGATGGTGTTTAGGAGGAGAGTAAATTCCATACTTTTCCTGCACTGGACTTGTGCATCACCAGTGAACCCTGCTGGACAGGTGCAGGTAACAGATTTGATGGGTCGGTTTCCTGAACGGTGCACATTGCATTGGAAGCACATGGCTTCTCCTGTTTACAAGGGTCTGCACAAACCCCACGCACACACAACAGCCCTACACCACAGTCATAATCAGCCATACAAGCATAAGACTGTGGTCTGCAAGCAACTCTTGGGTCACCCTTGTATCCTTCTGGGCAGCTACAAGTAAGGTTGCGATTGTGAAAATTGCAGGTTGCCCCCACACCACACACATCATCCCTGCATGGGTTGTGGCACTGGTTGTTGATGCAGGCACGACTGGGAGGGCACTCATTGTTGTTACGGCACCCTAGAGATAAGCACTGAATAGCAGGGTCACCATGTTCTCCTGGTGCACAAGAACACTTGCTTCATGTTGTTGTACTGACACGTCGCTGAAGGTGCACAGGGAGAGATTTCAGTGCATGGGTCTATACACTGGTACTCAAGACACACCTTGTCACTTGGACAGTCGACATTGCTGACACAACCCACTGTAAGAAAAAAATAAAGTTGCTATGAAAACTAATGCACAATGGGATTTAACTAATAAAAAATACTAGTATAGCTTACTCCAGTTGATTTAAATAATAATACTGATGCAAAAAATAGTCATCAAAACTTATTTTGTGAAAAGAATACTGTGACATCAGCATTAAACAGCAGTAAAGACTCACCCGTGTAGCAGGCCACATCTGGGTACACCAGTGTAGCCAGGAGCACAAGTACAATAGGGACGATGCTGAGACACTCGACAATTGGGCATTGAGGCCGCAGTTGCAGGGGTCCCGGCACACACCCTCAACACACGCCTCATTATATAGACAGTCTCCATGCGAGAGCAGCCGCCTTGTAATGGTACTGCAGAAAAGAAATATTGTATCAGCAGCATGAAGTGAGGAAAAGTAATAATTCTGACCAGAATTGGATAAATATATTAGAAACAATTTTACAGTTTGTCACAGTTTTGATTAAAGAAATTCTGACTTACTTTCACGACATTCAATTTTTGCATCACCATGGTAACCAGGCGGACAAGCGCAGCCCATGGAGCGACGAGGCTTGGAGTCAATGACAGAGCAAATGGCACTAGGTCCACATGGCTTGTGTTCCTTGCAAAGGTCACGGCAAGTGGCACCTGAGTCAGTGTCATCTAGCCGATGTCAAAAAACGGCAAAACTTGACTGGTAACGAGTTAACCGGGAATCCAGGATACACCTGATGGGTTTGGGGCAATCTTGATCTACCGGGCAACTACGGGGATCCTTAGGTTTATCACACTGAATTTTGGGGTCACCAGGGGCCAGGTGGCACTTCAACTCAAATGTGGAATCACCCCACTTGGCACACACTTTGTACACGGGGGATTGTAATAGCAAAGGGACCTTTACACTTCCCAAAATTCACACAACTTCAAAAGCTCCTAAAATCCGATCAGCACAACTCCACGGGGCGGCAAGTAAAAAAAAAAAAAGAGGGCCCTAGGTCCCCGGTGGACACGGGCATTGTACCTGGGGGGTTGATCCGGTGCACACAGCACTTGGGGACATGGGTTTTTTCTTCCTCGGGGATCCTGCAATGTTTCGATCACACACCCTTTTGATGAGGGACACTCTATGTCGGATTTCACAGTCAACAAAATGGAGTGAACAGATTTTTACAACATTGCCCAATTTTTTAGAAAAAATTTCCCTTAAGAGGGAACCCGGTTATCGTAATTAATCTTTTTCCAAAGGGGGGGGACAAACTAATCTAAACGATTTCCAATTCTTTTTTTTTCCCAGAGAAAATAATTAAATCCAATTAATCCAACCCGGGACCCCAAAAGTATTAAAAAAATAATTTTTTTATAAAAATTTAAATAAATTTAATACAAAAAGAATGAAAACGAGTAAAAACAAAATACACATTTAACTTTACTGAAGAGTTTGGGGTTTTGGGTTATGGAAGATGGGAGGGAGGGAATTTTTTGTGTCCCTCCCAAATTTTTTCCCCCCTTCCCCATTTTTTGCCTTCCTTTCTTTAAAAAGCCCTTCTTCCCTCTTCTCCTCTCTCCCCCCTTCTCTCTCTCTCTCTCTCCTCAAAAAAACCAAAAAATTTCCTCATTGTGCACAAAGAACAAAGAAAGCAGGAAACACGCAGCGGGGCCTTTTGCCCCCCTACTACAGGGCCCTTTTCCAAACTATCCCCCCCTAAAATCTATTTGCCCACCCAATTTTCTTTTCCCCCAAGCAATAAGCTTTGTAATTATAAAATTTACTCATGCGCAAGTCCCCCCTCCAAAACAAATCGTGTTTGTGGGGAAAAATGCCCCGGGTGGTGTGGGGAAATACCTGGGGTGTGTGTGTGGGAAAGAACCCTGGCTGGTGTTCATAAAAACAGGGAAAACTGCAGCAACCTGTTGGCCCATACTAGCAGGTCCCACAAACCACCCCTCAGAATCATATTTTGCCCCAACCCATTTTAAATGTTTTCCCAACAATAAGCTTTGATAATTCTTTTTCCTCCAGTCTCCCCTCAAAACAAATCTTTGGGGTTTGGGGGAAGCCCCTGTCTGGGTGTTCTTAATTTCTTCGTGTTTTATTGCCTTTTTTTTTACCAAAGGGCGGGCACTAGAACTGCTTTTGCCCATTTTTGGCTTATTAGCAGTTGAAAGCACAAAAATGAAGGAATATTAGAAATGTTTTAGGGAAACGTGGACGTGCTCCGGGCTAAAACAATGAAAACCCCTGATAAAAGGTGTTTTTGGGGGCCACTCAGAAGCATTTGGGCGAATGACAAATTACCCAGCTAAATGATGATCACCACCAATTTTTTTTACAAAAAAAATGTTCATTTCCAAAAAAAAAACGAAATCCGGGGGGTCCCTGTATATGAAAACTAATTTTTTCAAAAAACTTAAAAAATTTGTAAAATTTCCCTCTGCAAAATTTTTCAAATTAAGAATGAAACTAAAAAAAATTAATTTTTTGGAAAATAAAAAGCTGAAGACACAGGTTCTTAATGGGGACTCATCACCATAGATGTGGTGCAAATACTTTGGCACAATATGCTGGTGCAGCACGGAAACTTACCCCCCCCCCCGACAACCCACTTGTGGGTCACCAACATGCCAGGGGGGCGGGGGGGGCAGACAGGTCGAGGGTCAGGACAGAACAGATTGCACTTGGGCCACATCCGCAGGGCAGGGGTTCGGCACTCTCCTGACTCACAGACAACACCAGGGACACTCGCATCGCTTTCAAACCTTTCCCACTCAACTTACCTGTGAGGTAGGAAAATTTTTAATGGGGGGCGGGGAAGGGAGGTTTTGTGAAACTAGGGTATACCTACTACCATTTTTTTAAAAAAAAAACAATTATTAAAAAAAACCTTAAAACAAAGTACATATTACCTTTTTTAAAGAACAAAAGGATACACATTCCAAACCCGTTTTAGTGATTTATTTTTAAATAAAAAATTTCCATTATTACAGATGCCCATTATTTCTCTAGGGACTAAAAAACAATACGAAACCTATAAATTATAAAAATTCTATCCCCCACTTTACTTGGTGTCGGAAATAAAAAATGGGGCTCCAAAAAAAACCCCTTCAGGCGCTGCAGTCAAGCTTTCATGGGTGGTTGGAAAAACCCTTTACATAGGGCACAGAGCCACGGGGTGTCCTGCATCACACAGGTTTTTGCACGGGTTTTGTCTATGCATCCCCGTAAACCTGGACAATTTGGTCTTTTTACATTCTCTTTTGGGTGGTAGCTCACATAACCTGGGTCACCCTGTATCCCCCCCAGGCACGGCACTCGGGTTTGGGGATTTTTTTTGGGTTTGGATTGAAAAGAATTTTTTTTGGGGGGGGATGGGTTTCTGGCACTGCTGGTTTTGGCATTCCTGAGGGGGGGGGCACTTTACATCCGGGAGATCCTTAGGTTGGCAGTTTGGGGTATGGATCACCTGTGAAGCCCTCAAGACATGAGCAGGTTGGGCCTTTTCTGCTGTCGGTTGGCACTTAGCCCCTGGGCCACAAGGGTTGTCAGACTCACATGGGTTCACACAGCGCCTTTACACAAGCTTCCTCACCGGACATCACTTCTCTGATCAACCAAAGAAAATAGAAGGCAAAAAATTTTATTCATTCAAAATAAAAATTGAGAATTTAATTCCATCCAAAATGATCATTTTGGGGGGCTTGTGCACTTCCCGTAAATCCTCCTTTTTGGCAAAAATCTAAACATCTAAAAATACAGTTCCTTTAAAAGTTTCATTATAGCATTATACCTACAATCAGCATAAAAAAAATGTGTTTTAAGACAAAAACAACAACTCACCTGGGGACCCATAGGTTTTGGGGCACCATGGTGCCGACAGCGCAGGAACGACACCAGGGGGTCCCAGGGCACGACAAAATGGCCCCTGGGCACACCACCCCCGACAAGGTCAAAGCACGACCTTCTACGCACGTTTGATCCCCCAAGCAATCAACTGGGACTACAAAACCGGGGGGGAGGGTGGAAAAAAGAAATACACTGGGTAAAGGGCTCCCGTCCTACCAGGACCACATGGGAAATAAGGCAAGGGGAAAAAACCCTTTCCTTGTATGCTACATGTTGCTTCAAACCCACATGCCCTCTTTACACAAGTCCTTGACAATCCCTCAAGGCAAACTTCTTCTGGGCTGCAGTCTTTACTGAGATGCAGTCAAAAGCGGGGGGGGTGTCCCACAACTTTCCCCCCTGAGGGAAATGTAGAACCCTGGGCAAAACCACAGGGAAACCCTTTGGGGATCTGTTGCCTTTCAACTGGGCTGGTATGGGGAGGAATTGTTGACTTTGCACCATCCGCACAGATACCAAAAAAAAAAAAAAGCATGGGGGATGGGGGAGGAGGATCAGTCCCACACCAAAGTAAAGCGGGGACATTTAATGGGGGTTTCCACATAAACCTATCTCACATTGCACTCTGTGGGGGGTGTGAGGAGTAGCAAAATTAGCGTTTACTCCAAAAGGTTGGGGAAAAAGCAAGCATCAAAACCCCCTCT
>NW_026476655.1:0-5000 GCF_026875155.1 Cherax quadricarinatus
TATTCACCGGTATCCTTTAGCCCATCGCCAGTGTGAAACTCCTGTCAGCTATGAGTATAGCTGATGGTGTTGACGTAAAATGATGGTGAAGGCAGATTTGAAACATATTTTAGTAAACAGGCTCGGAAAAAAGAACGAGGCTTCCAGAGAAAGCTTGCTGAAAGCAATACAGTGGGCGCACACCCTCCCAAAGCTGTCAGGTTAGATTTCCCTAACAACACTGATCAAGAGACCAAGTGTAACTGGTTTTTCGAAGCTAGTGTAGACAATCATGAGAAAACGATCAAGTTTGTCCACGATGAGGATAACTACGTCTTTGTGCCTAATGATTCAGCATTTATAGACAAACTTCTCACTCGCGAATATGCCAACATCAAACTCCGAGCTGCCCCACCAAGGGCACCTAAAGTGCTTATTGTCATCTACAACGTCAACAAGCACTTGAATCCTCAATATCTGGCGTCAGAGCAAGTTGCAAGCCCTCGTCGACTTTCCAACGGTCTGATATTAGCTGAGTGGACTGGCCAGGGGACTCTGCCACGCTATATTCACTCCCGTGCAGCCCTCAACAGACGCTATTACATTGCATTGTACAGACCTCCTCAACGTCGATGTTATAAGTGTCAACGCTGGGGCCACATCGCCAGGAAATGCCCATCTAAGTCACACTGGTGTGCAGTGTGTGCCAATGCTCATCCTTCTGAACGGTGTTATGATATGATCAAACAGCAACAGACTGTTGCTAAACAATGTATCAATTGTAAGACCTCAGGAGTCACAGCAGCTCATGCTGACTGCAGTGTGAGGGCTGCCCGCATCGCAGCCAACCGCACTTCACCCTGTACCCCTCATTATGACCCCCCAGGACTACCAGGTACCTCGGGTCTGAATACTGGCTCATGCCTGCCCTCCGACAATGGGGTTGAGCACCTCACCTGGGGAGCACGTCAACAGACCTCCATCACGTCGGCTGTCAATACCAGCCTAGCTGAGTCAGCTGACAGTCAGCCAACGAGCTCAGCTGACCGGGACTTCACGTCTCCAGATGTTCCAAGTCTTGCTCCTGTGGTATACAACCTGATGTCGCGCATAAAAGTACTGGAAACACAACAATTTCTCCTGAAACAACAACTTGAACAACACAAGGAAAGATGTGTAGAGTGTACCAATAACAAGATTGTCACAATTTGTGAAAGCAAGTGTAAGGCTGCTGAACAAGGTGGTGGTGGTGTTCTTAATTACAGTAATGACGAATATAATACTTGTGTTGATAACTATAGTGAGCATCATAATGAAGGCTATGGTGTCAATGATGTTAGTAATAGTGATGACCGTAACTATCATGGTGGTGAAGAGTGTTAAGAGAGCAATGGTGTCTATAAATGTTAGTCATAGTGATGAGCGTAATATAAGGGTTGGTGAAGAGTGTGATGAGAGCAAGGGTGTCTATAATATTAGAAATAGGATGGAGCGCAATATAAGAGGTGTGTGAAGAGTGTGAAGAGGGCAGTAGTGTCTATAATGTTAGTAATAGTGATGAGCGTAAATATAAGTGGTGGTGAAGAGTGTGATGAGATTGAGGGTGTCTATAGATGTTATTAATAGTGAATTGAGCGTATTATAAATGGTTGGTGGTGCAGATGTGTTGATGTATGTTAACCACATAGACAATGTTGAATACAATACTGTTGATAAATGGTAATGAACACAAGTTGGTAGTGTGTTGGTGATGACAGTTACAGTGTGCGTGTAATTTTAGTGGAGGAGGGAATGAGATGGTGGTGTCACCTATCATACATTCAACACATAAACAGCGTCATGCCTGGGTATAACAAAGACTCCCTACGAGGCCATACAACTGGAAGTGCACTATTAAAACTCAGGAACGCATGGTAGCACTGTTGACATAGATTAAGTCTGTCTATTTATAAGAACAATTTATTTACATTAATGCTGATAATCTACAACAAGATCCCAGTACTACAATAATGGAATCAAAAACCGGCTATACAAAGAACACTTCTATATTAAGCTGGAACATAGCATCCACTAGAATAAGACTTCCTGACCTTCAACATAAAATAACCACCGAACCCATTTGATGTTGTGTGTCTACAAGAGTCGAGGTCCCCTGAAAATCCCAACCCCCTAAACTACCATCATATGTTGGCATACAACCACAAATCTAGCTAACTCTTGTGTCAATAATAATAAAAAAGTCTCATCCTCCCCATCCAACTTCCTTGCACATAAGAAAACAGAGGGCACAATCTCACGGTGTTAGGAATTTATATAGGGAACTCTACTCTCAACATATTAACTTGTATGGCTCTCTGCTGATAAGTTTTAATTACTTGGGAGCACCCAACTTGTGCTCATTCTGAGCCTACTCTTTATTATTGGCGATTTGCAATGCGAGACTACAAAAAAGCATTGGAAACTCACCAGTTTTGGTAATCGAAATGGCAATCAACAGTTGTCACTCTTAAACAGTCCATGATAATGTGCAAATTGTAGTGACCTTGAACTCCACACATATCTATGTGAGGCGTCCTTGAATCCTGTGCCTGGGCTTCACATTACTTCTTCAGCTGTATTCCTATCCATTTGTAACAGAAATAGCGTCGATCATTTTCCCTAGGCTAACCTCACTAGATATTGTAATACTATACTTCCTGGTGGATATTTCAAACGAAAACTTTTAAATGATCCCACTTGATCAGTTCATGGTGGACTTTGTTGCACATGTACTGACTGGTATAATATCCTATGAGTGTTCCTCCTGTAATACCATTTAACAATGAACTTGTGAGCAGTATTCAGAACTACATAGAGACCGCCACTGAAAACTCTTTGTACTCTAAACCCAACAAACTTCCATAATAATCATACCTCCTATCAAAACATCCTTAATTACAATGATTCTAAACCTTCGTACACCTGAAACGTACTGCACGCGAGACTAAGTCCCATAGCCTATAGAAAACATCGTACCCCTGGAATGCTGAGGCTCATCCAAACTGCCCATTCTGCTGCCAGAGAACGTATGACAGAGCTGCGGCAAACAGACAGGAAAAATTTGTCACGGTTCTTAATGCTCACACCCCACATAGCCGGGCATGGAATGACATAAATAGAATTAAGGTAAGCAGAACTGGCAGTCGCGCACACCTCATGCCTTGCATAGGGCGAAAGAGTTAGTCAGGTGCTTGGGGGGCTGCTACATCAGCTATGACAATCACCCAATACCACACAGGACAAAATTAATGACAAATATGATGGAAGGGAGAGACAGATTTCTTTATGCTCAGCACGGCAGATGATTGCAACATTCCCTTTCACAAATTATGAACTTGAAGCAGCACTAACTTAAGGTCGAACTCCACGTCGCCTGGGTGAGGATGGTATTACTTACAACATACTCAGATTGCTGAGTCGATACCAGTTTAATCCATACATGAATATATAACATGAGCTATGTAACTGGGGAGCACCCTCAATCTTGGACCAACACCCACATCATTTCCAGTTCAACCCCATCAACAAAAATGCAATTGCGCCCAATATCTCTTACTAGCTTGCTATGTGGTAAAACATTTGAGAGTAATGATTCTTAATCGTCTCATGTACAGAATCAAACAATTTTTGTCTCCCCGTTTACATGGTTTCATGCATGGAAGGAGCGTGCATCATTGCATAGCCACCATTTCACACCCGCACACTGACAGCTCATATACTACCTTCCTAATTCCTTCCGCTTTCGATGTAGCCAACCGAGATGTAATCATAGTGTAACTTGCCCAGAATGATGTTGGAGGATGGGCTTCTCGCGGATTAAAGCTACCTGTCCAACAGAAAATCGTCTGTTTGTTCCAGGGACATAGAAGTGTAACTAAAGACATTGAATTAGGAACCCCACAGAGGTGTGACTTCAACCCACACTTAGTTCATATTCGTAATTTAATGCATTACATAATGCTATGCCTAGACAGCCCCATCATTAAGTGATTAGTTTTGCTGATATAATGATTTTCCCCACCCCCCACCCCACCACCGAATTCTCCAACACTCCAAACATTCTTAATCATGTACTAGCCTCGTGTCAGGACCTGGGGTTGATAATCTCTACTGATAAAACAAAGATACTCAATAGCTTCCTCCTTGACAGCGAGGCACAGTCTCGTCGATCCAATTGCATGACGTTCTCTTCTAGCATATGTAAGCAATCCAGGTATCAAGGCTTTTGAGGTTCCACTACTTGAACTGTTGATAACAAGCTTTGTCGTCCAATACAAAGAAACGACTAAGAGCACTTAAGAGTTGTGGCTAGGGCATACCCAGGTAATGGTTCTAAAGTTAAAATTGAGAAAATGATGTACTTGCTTATATTAGAATTCATTGGTTTATTATCTGCGCCACTACTTGCTCATTGTTGTCTGACTGGAAAGCTTGGAGGGCAGGAAAAACTGAAGAACGAAGAATGAGGATCATTTTAGATCCCTCAAGTACTGCCAAAATTTTAAATATGGCAAGAAAGAACTTGATATTCCAAGCCATCAGTCAGATCGTGTTTAATGAAAAAATATCCTTAATTGGGGTTAATATGCTCTAGGCAACGACATTCAAACCCCTGCACAGAAGCCCCCAAACTTTCCTCAGCACTGGTGAACACTCCTCCAGATGGATCGAAAAAACTGGAACCGACCTCCGCATGAATCAGATACATGATCATGTCAAGTAAGGCAACAGCGGCACTTCTCCGCTCCATAATAATAATAGAAAAAGAACTTCAACTGAATTTTATGGGACTTAAGGCTAAGGGAGATTTGACACCAATGAGTCCATCTATCATCATTCTAATCAAGCAGGATGAGCCGACATGTCTATGGTGCATCCAACAAAATAAACGACTCTTGGATGTCACTACCGCCCGGCACCGCTGGGTATAAGTATCTAATGGCAGGTTAAATCACACCACCAGATGTAACCAAACGAAATGT
>NW_026476655.1:7500-14944 GCF_026875155.1 Cherax quadricarinatus
TTTGGAGTCCAGTCCCTGGACTCATTATGTACCTCTGTAATCTTTTGACTACCGCCCACATGATGGGTATGGGGTGACTACCGCCCACAGGATGGGTATGGGGTGACTACCGCCCACAGGATGGGTATGGGGTGCATAATAAACATATTAAACTAACTAACTCACTTTCGTAATGTTATTAAGTTTCTTTTTTTTTTTTTTTTTTTTTTTTTTTTATTCACCGGTATTCTCCCGGCTCGGGTCTTTTCCAAGTAGTGGTGACCCGGCCTTGGCTCCCTATCTGGGGAGTGTCTCGAGACTTAAGTCTCCCATGGGAGGAGGTACAAGTACCTCCTCATCTTTGGGACAAAGTGTCCCCAGGCCTAGCCACATTCCCCGCCCTCACGGGGCTCGTAGGGAGAAGCTAGGCCTCTGGTCTGCCATCTACCCCGCCTCAAAGGGGCTCGTGGGGATGGCAGTCTTATGAGCTGCAGATGGTAGCAAGCTCAGACTTATTAAGTTTCGTTGCTGATGCAACGTATGCTGTAAAAATCTTGCAGTTGTTGATGCTATATACGCTTATGTAATTTTGTGTAATACTTATTTTTGTTATAGGGTAATGTTTTCGGATAATTACCAGACTTTGTTCTTAATTTAATTCATACTCAGTTTGCATGTACTATATAAGTAAACAAACATTTATGTTTGATCACTGTGTGATCAATACGTGTGCGAACTGATGTGGCTTGTATTTATAGATGCGTTTTCATGGGGGTTCCCCTTTCCACCGTTTTGTGTGTATTGAGTTCAGGATATATTATCATTTTGTAACATGTGTGTCCCAGTGCATGGTGTGTATGTATTTTGCGTGTTTCATAATTTTTTCTTTGCCTTGTGATATAATTTCTTCGTAAATCTTGTCCAGATCCTGAATTATTGAGGTTTTATATTTTATACTACCTTGTAATTTATGATGTTTTAAATAAAATATAAACAAAAAATTAGGGTATATACCCTTATTCATTAAACCGTAATGGGAATTTACCGAAGTTGGTGATGCATGAACAAAAACAAACACAAAATTATAAAAACCTTACGAAAACAGATAGGACATTACATTCTATACACACAACCTGTTTCAGCGGAAGAATATACACCACACAATGGACCTTACCTGGTCCAAGACCAGGTAATCAGGGACTGAGGAAGGGTGATGGGGAATTCACAAGCAACGACCGGAGGTATGGCAGGAGCTCAACCCGAGATTTTAAAGAAGTATTTACAGTTGGAGAAACCAGGTAGGGGACTCAGGAAATCAGAACAGGAGGGGACACCAGCACGTGCTGGATGCTGGTACTTATAAACAAGGGGAAGTGAAGAAGCTGCTATGCGATCTTGACAACCTCAAAGGCGGTGGGACAGCACATCTCTCGTATGGGTCCTTAAAGAGGGAGCAGAGATATTGTGGTGCCATTAACAAAGATCTTCAACACAACATTGAACTGGGCCACTCCCTGAGGACGGAAGATGGCAAATGTAGTCCCAATTTTTAAAAAGGGAGACGGACATGAGGCCATAACTACAGACCTGTATCACTAACGTGTATAGTATGCAAGGTCATGGAGACGAGTTCATCAGGAGGGAGTGGTGGAGCACCTGGAAACGAAACAAGTGGGGTATACTTGACAACCAGCATGGTTTCAGGGAAGGAAAATCTGTGTCACAAACCTACTAGAGTTTTATGAACAAGGTGACAGAGAAAGAAAAGAGAGAGAGGGGTGGATCGACTGCATTTTTTTGGACTGCAAAAAGGCCTTCGACACAGTTCCTCACAAGCGGTTACTGAAAACGCTAGAAGCTTCAGTCCCACATAACTGGAAAGGCACTGCATATGGATCAGGGAAATACCTGACAGGGAGGCCAACAACGAGTCAGGGTACGTGACGAGGTGTCAGAGTGGGTGCTTGTGACAAGCGGGGTTCCACAGGGGTCAGTCCTAGGACCTGTGCTGTTCTTGGTATATGTGAACGACATAACGGAAGGGATAGACTCAGAAGTGTCCTTGTTTGCAGATGATGTGAAGTTAATGAGAAGATCAAATCGGAAATGAGGATCAGGCAGACTACAAAGAGACCTGGACAGGCTGCAAGCCTGGTCCAGCAACTGGCTCCTTGAGTTTAACCCTGCCAAATGCAAAGTCATGAAGATTGGGGAAGGGCAAAAAGACCGCAGACACAATTTATAGTTTAGAGGCCAAAGACTGCAACCCTCACTCAAGGAAAAAGATCTGGGGGTGAGTAAAAACACCGAGCATATCTCCTGAGGCGCACATAAATCAGATAACTGCTGCAGCAAAACCGGGCCCCTGGCAAACCTACGGATAGCTTTTCCCGGGATACCTCAGTAAGGAGTCTTTTCAAGACCCTGAAATACCATTTACGTCAGGCCCATACTGGAGTATGCAGCACCAGTTGGAATCCACACCTAGTCAAGCACGTCAAGAAATTAGAGAAATTTGCAAGGTTTGGCAACAAGACTATCCCAGGCTACGGGGATTGTCCTATGAAGAAAGGTTGAGGGGAAATCGGCCTGACGACACTGGAGGCCAGGAGGGTCAGGGGAGACATGATAACGACATATAAAATACTGCGCGGAATAGACAAGGTGGACAAAGACAGGATTTTCCCAGAGATGGGACACAGACACAAGAGGTCACAATTGGAAGTTGAAGACTCAGATGAATCGAAGGATGTTAGGAAGTATTTCTTCAGTCATAGAGTAGTCAAGTCATGGGAAAAGTCTAGAAAGTGAAGTAGTGGGGGCGGGGAAACCCTACATAGTTTTTAAGGCGAGGTATGATAAAGCTCATGTAGCAGGGAGAGAGAGGACCCAGTAGCATCAGTGGAAGAGGCGGGGCCAGAGCTATGACTGACCCCCGCAACCACAAATAGGTGAGTACAAATATGTGAGTACACCTGTTTCAGCAGAAGAATATACACCACACAATATTTAATATCAATAATAATGCATCAACCATGAAATTCAAACTGTCATAACAACCCTTGCATAACATGTAGTTTACACGTAAAATATAAGGGGAAATACATTACATGCTACATCATTTTTAAAATGATTATGTTTTATTTTATAATCCAAGACTGAATTTCACAATGAAACTTGTCAAATTGGTTCCCCCCACACAAGGACGGGGGCAAAAACCCCCCCTCATTAAACATACAGGACACCCCCTCAACAAACAAAAATCCTAGTTAAGATCAAACTTTTTAAGACTGGACAAAGTCCAAATCCCCCTATCTGAAACACAAAGTATACACCCTTGACATGAAATTTCATCATGAATGTGTGTAAAAGTATTACAATCCTTCTTCAAATAGGAGTACAGTTTTAAAGGAAAGTTCTTGCAGCTGCATTTTTAAAAAAACTACAAAAAAAAGCATTCCATAAAAAAGTCATTTTGACCCACAGGTTTCCTTGTTTTATTTTAATTTTTTTTTAAACTTCTTTAATAAAAAGGATCTAAATTCACGGGCCATTGATTCGTCTTCAACCCTTGGGGAGTGAGCTGTGCTCCCCCCCTGGTTTTTGATGGGGCAGTCAACACCGGGGGGGTTTGACTGCATTTGGGGTGCAGTTAACCCCGCAGGCTTGTCGCCGGGGGGGTTTTTAATACAGTCTGTTTGAATTAAAGTGGAGCTTCAGGGGGGCTCTATGGGTTATTTCTCCCACAATAATTAGAGATACCTAGGGGTAGCTACTGAAGAGATTTGTGGATTTGCCTTGAAGGGCAAGAAGAGGATTTTCAAAAAATTCAATTAGGCGATATGTATGGGCAGTGGTGAACAATTTAAAAAGTGGCCATACCTTTTAAAAGGGGTACAAAAGATACAAAACATCCGGGCCAGGGAAAAAACCGGTAGCCACAGCCACTCAAAAGGGAGGGGTTTTTTGGGCCCGGGAAGGGAAAAAAAAAGCTGGCGGGAAAAAGGGTGAAATCGTAAAAAATCCAGTCATTTGGAGGGGAAACCACGTGATGGCCCCCCTCCAAACCAAACAAAATACAGATACTAATGCCAAAAAAAAAAAAATCCCCCCCCCCGTCCCAACAATACCACCAGCCCGATGACATTCTTCTTTGCAAATATACAGGGTTAAAGCAGCAAAAACAACAAAATCCCTTTTCATCCGGGGATGCTTCAGAGGAAAAGGGCAATGTTCGGGGCTTTCACTGAGACCCACATAAAACTTGGACAACGAAATATGGACCCCGGGTTAAAACCATACGATTGACAGAGTAAACGGGCAAAAGGGGGGGGGGTTTGGGCCCTGTACATTGCAGAGTCATTGTTTGCACAAAAATGCTAAATGCCTCAAAGATGTAGTGGAATTTTAGCAGAAAAGGGTCAAAACCCAAAATAGCCCTTGTGGTAGTCTAAAGCTTCCGGGGATGCAACACCCGCAATTCCGGGAAAGCTGAAAAAAATTTTAAACCCACTGTTAAAAAATCTTCCAGCCCTGCCCCCCAACATTTTTGCTCCTGGGGGATTTAATTAAGGCCCAAAAATGGAGGAATTTAGCAAATAATATTGTTGCAGTAATAACCTAGGAGGCAGCTCTGATGAAAACTCCCACTCACACGGTTTTTAAATTCTGACAAAATTAAATTTTAAAACCAGCAAAAAATGAGCCTATAGATGGGAATACATAGACCTCATTTCCAAAAATGATGTTTATAAAAAAATGCACCATATAAAAAAACAATTACTCGTCACAAAAAATTTGAGGTTCAGAAAAGTTGGGGAGCCCAGACGAATTAGAATAGGGGAGCATTCCCAAATTCATCTTCAATAACAAAAACGTAAAGTGGGACCAAAAAACCAAGTCCTAAAACGATATAAGTGGGAAGTTTAATAAGAACACGCCCCAATTATGCTAGAAAGATTACTTGGTGGCACTCGATGTATGCACAAGGCTTATTCCTCTAAGAAAAAGGAGGTAGATGAAAAATAAAAAGAGACGGGCGCTCCTTTCAGGCGAGGGAAAAGAAAAACAGAGGGGCTAAAAGAGGTAAATTTTTTGAAATGCGTAGGGGGGACAGGCAGAGAAATGGGAAAAAGATGAAAACAAGCTAAAGGGAAACAGGAATCGGGGAAGAACTAAAAGCCCTAAAGAAATCGAAAAAAACCCAAAATATTTCTTTCCCATGCCAAATCAAAGTCGAGAACAAAGTCCATTTGGGCCCCACTTTAAAAAAGATGGGGCCCCACACAGATGACAGCAAAGGAAATGAGTGACTACTCAAGTCCCAATATGATCGTTTTTTCAAACCCCTAAAGACGAGAGTCGAAGATCAAAATGAATTTTTTATGGAGGCCACGAATTTTTGGGTTTAAAACAAGCCCAGCCGATTATCCCGACGCCAAATGACTTGAAAGGGGTAAAAGACATGCCCAAGCACTCTGCCCCCGGGCCAGACTCATGGAAATCCGTGTTTCAAGAAATGCAAGAAGCCCCTACCACGAGCCTTTTCCATTTGGGGGGAGCATGGACCCGGGGGTGTCCCCTGTTACTAAAAACAACAGACATAGCCCACCCACAAAGGGGGGATAAAGCAACAGCAAAGAACACGACCTATGCCAACATTCCCCTTTTCATAAAAAATTTTTAAAGGGGGCCCCAAAAAGGGAAAAATCACCCCCCTCAGAAACCCCTCAGTTACACAAACCCGGGAACGGGTTTAGAAAAGGTCGCCCTGTCTGTCCCAACATTGGATCACTATGACAAGGTCCCAAATGCACTAGAAGATAAAAAGAAGCGTGTAATATTACAGACTTTGCAAAAGCCCTTTGACAAGGGACCGGGTAGCAGCCCCGCCCCGTGGGAGAGAAGACGTCGTCGTTCCTGCTTTTTCAGTGAGAACTTGAAAAACCCCGTTACTCGAGATTTTTCTTGGGTTATTGGTAGTTCTTCACCCCGAGCTGAGAGGAAACTTGCTTGCAGTCACTTTGAGCCCATCCCCCTCAAGGGGTAAGGTGGTGACTTGCTTCTTGTTCACCCCTCATCCCCCTCCCCCCACCTTCCCCTCCCCCCCTCACCCAAACATCAACACGGACCCCCACTACTTTATTGTATCCCTTTGACTTTCCTTCTTCTTTTCGGCAACTTCGCTTTGGCGGTTAACAAAGGCATTTTGACCATCCGGTAGCCCCTGGGGGTTTTTTTAAAAACCGGGCCCATCTTTTCCTTGTGCCCTTTCCCTCACCATCGAATAGGATCTTTGGGGGGTGACCTTCATAAGTCAGCTGAAATAGGATTTAGATTAACATTTGGGGGAAAATCCTTTTTTTAAGAAACTCCTCTGCCTGATGTTTCCCTTTCCCAGCTCATGGCGAGGATACGAGTAAGATTACGTATTGATGGGAAAACAATGTCAAAAGAAAGAAATTCTAGCGTTTTGCTCGAACTCAACTGTTGCTCCAGTGGAAAGTTTTTAACCCACGCTGGGCATATTCTCCTTCTTCGGAAGAAGAGTTACTTCAACTGCGAAGCATGATTTTCCCTTTAAAAAAATGGACTTTGGGGTACCCCAGTTGCACCTGAGGTATCAAACCAGAGGACTGTGTTTGTTGAAGAATCAACATTTTTTTTTGAAACATAGCCAAATGAATAAATTTTTGGGACCCTTTTAAAACAGGAATTTTTAAAATTTTGGGGTTCGAAGCACATAAATTCTCAAAACCCAATAACAACAAAGGGAACCTTAAAGTTAATACTTGAGACACCTGAGGAGGCCAAACTTGTTGTCAAAAAGGCTTCAAATGTTTTGGCACCTGTACACCCGACCCAAAAATCTCTTGAACGATTTGTCGGTGACAAATGTTTTAAATGTTAGCCCTTTTGGGCATAACACCCCAAAAAATCGTACTCAAGGGGAGATTTGTAGCATTTTTCTCTGGCCAACATTCATATCAGATTGTAATAAAAAATTCCCAAAGTGTTCTGCAAGGAAAACTCATGCTGTTTTGCTTTTTGTTCCTGAAAAGGAAAAAGGAAAAGCAGAAAATTTTTGAAGCCCAAAAAACTGTCCACTTAAAAAGACCCTCCCCAGGCCCCCCGCCAACGATGTCCCAAAATCCTTTTCCCGCCCGGACAATGGGATCCTCAGGTCCTTACCCATGGTTCCCAAGTTTGGAATTTTTGCCCTCTTGGGCGCCCACCTATACATACCAAAAGCAACAACAAGTTCAGCTATCTCTATGTCCCCAGGTATCCACAGCCGGGGGTATGACGAGAGCACAACTAAAGTATTGATGGCCCAAAAACATAGCAGGTGGTGACATTTAATCTGCTCTCAGGTTTTAAATGATCTGTTAATGGTAATGGGATCATCCCATCACTATCCCCCGAAAATGTGAAGGATTATACCCAGCCCTTTTCATAAAAAAGA
>NW_026476658.1:0-10015 GCF_026875155.1 Cherax quadricarinatus
AAACTGAAAAAAAAAAAGCAATTTTTTCAATAGTTTTATCACGCATAGCACCATTGTGTAGAAAAAACCTAGGGGGGAACCCAACAAAGTCAGAAAAAAGTGTTTTTTCTGACCTGGTTTGGGGCTAGCCAATTTTTTTTTTGGGGTAAATATTAAATTTCCCGCCGGGGTAGAAACATAGGGCATGTTTTTTTCCCACCTGTTGTTTATGTTCGCCCTCAGTAAATGGGTCCCGGGTGTTTACAGGACTGTTGGGGTTTGTTACCCTGGGCACTGCCTAATTTCCCTGAAATGCTTAGCTAACAGGGGGTTTTTCTATATTAGTATGTACTGATTTTCAGCCAGGCCTGTAGCCATGTACATATGCCATGTAAAATAAGTTTTTATGTATTATTATTTTATTATTTTTTAAATTTTTTTTCTCTTGGTCGTTTGGGGGGCTATTTTTATTGAAACTGGGAAAAGTATGAGGAAAAATATGTTTCTTAATGACCCCAAAAAAAATGAAAGAAATCCCCCCAAAAAAATAACAAGTTCACTTCTCGCCTTACTTCCCCTTAGCGGTATATTTTCGTATATTTTTTAGGTTGTTTTCCTTTTTTTTTTTGGGTCTCGTTTGATGGCGGGAAGATATATTACGGGAAAAAATATGTTTTTGTTTTGCTTTCATGACAAAAAGTACCCGGGAAATTCGCTCAAAGAAACCCTACCATCGACTTACGCCGATTTTGGGTTCCGAAAAAACCGGGTAATCAAAATGGTCGTAAGCGAATTTTTACTACTGAAATCAACAAAACATTTTTTTTAATAAATTTATTTTTATTGTTTTATTTTGGTATTTTTTTTTTTCTTTACTTTTTATGCTGTTAGTACTGATTTTTATACTGTAAGGTTTAGGATAAACACTGTGTTTTAAAACAAATAGTTTTTTTTCCCAGAAAAATTTGGCATAAAAAAAAAACGGTCGTAATCGGTAGTCGTAAGCGAGCAGGTCGAGTCGGATGGTAGGTGATTATTATTTTTATTATTTTTATTATTTGAACATGATAAATGTTGTACAAAAAAAATCGTGTTGGTGTACATGCCAAAAGCCCTTTTTATGCAGGCATTGTGGGGGAGGCTTAAAATTTTCTTTTAAAATTTAAACCCCTTAAAAAGTTCCAAAATATTTATTTTTTTTCAACATCTGAAATTATGTAAAAAAATTTTTGATCTTCTTTTTTTTTTTACAAAAACGTGTAAAAAAAACTTTTACTTCATTTTTGTTATATTTGAAAATATGTAAAAAAAGGATCTACTTGAACGTTCAATTTTCTTTGGCCGTTTTAAAGGGGTTTCCCCTTTGACTGTCGAAGGGCCAAAATCCCGAGTTTCTTCTGGGGGTCGCAAAAATATTCGAAAAAAAAAAAAAATTTTTTTTTTTATGAAATGATAGGAATTTTTCCCGATTGTAAAGACACCAAAAAAAACGAAATTTGATGGAAAAATGACGGAATTACGCTCTCGCGAAGTTAGCGACTTCGGCGATATTTAAAAATCGGCAATTTCGCCCACTTTGAGCCCTATTTTTCGGCTAATTCCGTTATTCCAGTCAACCAAACTCATAACTATTTCTTCAGAAACTCTATTTTTTCTATCGATTGAGTACAAGAAACTGCCCATTTACCGATTTCAACTACCGAATAACATGGTCAGAAATTTGCAATTTGGCCAATTTCACGAAAATTAAAAAATATGACAATTTCAAAATAAGGTCCAGAATGAACAATGCAGACATTCCTGGCTCTAAAATAACATTTTCTTTGTTCATCAGTCATGTCTCCAGGTCCCTGTGGTTTACTCTTGCTTTTTATTTGAAATTTTATTCAAACAAAAAAAGAAGATTTACTGTTATGCAGACTACTGCAATACGTAATAATTGTAAAAATTACATCAACCCATTCATGACTGCGTATTAGAATGGCTATTTGGACATTTATTGGACAATGACATCATTTGTTCACTTTTGAACATCGGAAAAAAATAAACATTTCTTTTTCATTGTGCTCCATTTCCGGGTTCTTTTTATAGTAAAATTATCAAAATCACCCCCCATTTCTATAATATGTTCCATTCTATCAAAGAGACCAAAAAAACGAGAATACAACCCAAATACTATAAAAAAATAGACCACAAAGTGGGGCATTTTAATTAAAAAAAACGGTGGGAGTTTTTTTTTTTCTCTTATGAAATGCGTGCTCCGGGATTTTTTTTATTGGGACACTGACCACACGCCCATTCTCTCACTGGGGGGCGTACTACTTCTCCTGCCGATTTGAACCCGCTAGAATTTAGAGTATATATACGCAAACACGGTACCTGCAAAAGTATATACCCCGGCCGCGCAGTCAAAGGGTTTAAAATTTAACAATGAATATTATTGGAAAAAAATTACAAAAAACAAATTCAACTTGAACTACAATGAGTATTTCAAATAGGGCTTTTAGTTGTAAAAATTTTTGTAGCATCTTTGGTGGGTTTTTACTGAGCAATCAAGAAATGGAGTTTCTTTGGTAATTTTAAATTAAAAAAAAAACTATTTTTGATGGGTCAAGGTTATACTTTTATGAGATACGTTAATCATATTTATTTTTTGTGGGGGTAAGGGGGTTTTTAACCCTAAACGGCCAAACGTTTATATACGTTCACTCGGCATCGCACCGAAAAAAATTTTTAAAAAAAAAAAAAATCTTTTTTTTTTTATGAAAAAAAAAAACACATTTTTTTAATGTTTTAGCATAAAAAAAAATTGGGTTTAGTACTTTTCCGAGGTATGAGGGGCCCCAAGTTGGCGCTTGGTATTACCCGCGGGAACTGGAGCACTGCTGCTTGCGAAATTTAAAAAATTTTCCGTTTTCTTTATTTTTTTTTTTTATTTTTTTGGTTTTCAGGGTATGTTAAAATTTTGTTTTTATATAAGCATTTGTATCAATGCCCCAATTTTTTTTTTATTCCCAATATTACATACGAAATTTTTTTTTTTGTTAAACACACGTACACACTGACAAAAGGGTTTTGCCCCCCCCTGGGGAATCCACTTATTATCTCAACTATAACAAGTATTCACTGTCCCACTTATGTTTTTAGAATTCCACAATTTTATGAAACCCTTTAAGCATGGATTCAAACAGAGGCCACCCCCCCTCTGGTGACACATGGGAAAGTGTGTCCTTTCCCCGTTTTGGGGTTTTTTTTTAGGTGGTAGCACCACAAACATTTTTCTGGGCATTCTTTTCTTTTGGGAGGGGTTGGGACGTAGTAATTAGGAGGATTCGGGCTGGCATTCCCCCCCCCTGGCTGTGGGTTTGGGGGGGCGGTTTTTGGGGTGTGACAGGTCGCTGTTGAAGGGAAAAGGGACAGGTGTGGTACCCTACTTTCTTGCTTCTGTTTGAAGAGATTCAAGAGAAACTGCAAAAAAGTTTTGTTTTCCAGTCTTTACTTTTTACTATTTAAAAGCATTTAGCACTGCAATTCTACAAGGTGAAAGAACAGTTTTATATACCACTTGCGACTCCTACGCACACAGTCAACAAACCCTATCATCATGTCACACTTGTCAACTAGTCGCATGTTGTTCGTATAGTCCACGACAACAAATGGCTTCACAATAGGTTCGTTGTTGAACTTGCTCAGTCTGTCTGTCTTTGTACCATCTCGTTTCTGTGGATGGTTGATAGCAATGTCACGTCTCGTTTGTCATGCCACGTCAGTGCCATGATGTCATTAGCATGAAACGCTTGCACTTCATCTTCAACACTTCCTCCAGTGAACCTTGGCATATGTTTCCTATTCCTTCTCACTGTTCCACATATATCAGTATTGTTCACACGTAGGAAATCAGCAAGCATAGGGCTTGTATACCAGTTGTCTGTGTACAATGTATGGCCCTTGCCAAGGTATGGTTCCATCATCCTGCGAACAACATCACCGGAAATGCCCAACATCCTTCTGTCATCATCGAGTTTGTTTTTCCCTGTGTATACAATTACATCCAACACAAGACCACTCTCACAGTCACACATAGCAAAAATTTTTATACCAAAGCGATTACGTTTGCTCGGTATATATTGCTTGAATGACAGGCGTCCCTTGAACAGAATCAAGGACTCATCAACAATAATGTTCTTGAAGGGATAAAAGTATACACTGAATTTCTGCTTCAAATACATAAACACTTCCCGGATTTTGTGTAGAAGGTCATTTCTGTCTGGCGTGTTTCTGTCTGCGAAGTGCAACATTCGTAGCAACAGAGTGAATCTGTTGCAGGGAAGGAGGTCACGGAAAACTGGAGTACTGATGAAGTGGTCTGTACACCAATAATTACATATATTGTTCTTATAGATATGTGGCATAAGCATGACAGTGACAAGGAATAAATACATTTCAGCCACTGTTGTGTCTTTCCACCTGTGCAGCCGTGATGATTCTCCAACCTCTGCTGTGTTGTTCATGACATTGGTAATAAATGTTTGTCTGAGTCACTATCAAGTTCATTATAGGCTCGTCAAAGTACAACTGGAAATAGTCTAACTCTGTCGACTCATTTGTTATGGGACATTCTGGCTGGATACCACTTCCACTAGCATCAAAATCACAAGGCTCTGGCACGAATATACTTTGTGTCCAGTTCCACTCACGATCACATGGTGCAGGGTGGACCTGTGGCATGGGGCGAGGGGGGATGCAGGAGGAGGAGGGAGAGGAGTGGAGGCAGCACATGGTTGAGGGGGTGCCGGGCGGTCCTTTGTCTGTCCACCCACTGCGCCATGTGTTCTAGGCACCATGCCACCCACCACTACTTCCTCCATCCCTGCATACTCCCCTTCGTGATCACTTTCACTATCAGTGGCCGGGGTTTTGGATCGTGACCTGCCACGATCCTTGGGGATTGCATATGGCACACTGCCTGAACGTAGATAACGATGCCTAAAAGTACGTTTCACTGGTGAATAATGAACGTCACTATCACTAGACGAATCCTCAATTGGCATAAAATCAATCTCATCGTCACTTACATCACTTTCACTATCACTAAAACACCGGGAAAATGATAGTTTCCTCTTGCGAAGTTGCCTATGGGTAACACTTGCCACTCCAGAGGTGCTTGGCCCAGGGTCTTCTGTGGCCACACTGGCCACCCCAGAAGTGCTTGGCCTAGGGTCTGCTGTGGCCACACTGGCTACCCCAGAGGTGCTTGGCCCTAGGACAGGTGTCGCTACCCCAGAGGTGATGGGCTGGGGGTCATCTGGGTTGTCGTCGATATTTTCACTAATTCCTTGAATATTACTGGCCCCATTGGTGTCAAATCCACTAAACTCACGATCTCTATTACTTTCCTCAAATAGTAGAGTGTTAATACGACGAGGCGTGAGTGAATCATGAGGATGTGCCATGATGTTGACCCAGGATGGAGCTGAATGTAACTGGTCCTACCATGTGGTACCCAGGCGTCCCAGATTTTTTGTATACTGCGCACACTGAGTGCGCACACCCATTCTCTCATGTCTAGGCGACTCAGGCCTATTACGCTAATTTTGAACGAATGAAAAATAAAACGTATATACTGTATATGTTTGGGGCGCTACGCGCGTGAACGTATATATATGTTTGGACTGTTTAAAGGTTAAGAAGAGTCTTGAATTGATAAACAGACAGTGTTTCTTTTATATTCACAGGTAATGAATTCCAGATTTTTGGGCCTTTTATGTGCATTGCGCTTTTACATAGTGTGAGATGGACACGAGGAACATCAGAGAGTGATCTGTGCCTTGTGTTGTGGTCATGTGTTCTGTTGAGGTTGGTAAGGAGAAGTTTGAGGGGAGGGTTTGTAGCAGAAATGTTCCATTCTTTAGCGATGCTCAAGAGTAGACAAATGACGTCACCGTCTAATACGTGTGCGCCTGCAAGTCCAAATTCCAATCCGCAGTCAAGAATAGGCTGACATTATTTATACAATTATTACAATAGTGCAGTAGTCTACATAGCAGTATATCTTCTATTTTTTTGTGAGAATAAAAATTCCAAATGGTAAGCAGGAAGGGCCTGGAGCCATGACTAATGAACAGAGAAAATGTTATTTTAGTGCCAGGAATGTCTGCATTGTTTATTCTGGACCCTATTTTGAAATTGGCATCTGTTGAAATTTGTGTGAAATTGGCCAAATTCCAATTCCTGACCACTTATTGGGTAGTTGAATATAAAACGAAAGCCTGTAATTGTTTTACATGATGGTTGGATTGCTGGTGTCTTTTTTCTGTCTCATAAACATGCAAGATTTCAGGTACATCTTGCTACTTCTACTTACACTTAAGTCATGCTACACATGCATGTACAAGAATATATACACACACATCCCACTGGGTTTTCTTCTATTTTCTTACTAGTTCTTGTTCTTATTTATTTCCTCTTATCTCCATGGAGAAGTGGAACAGAATTCTTCTTCTGTGAGCCATGTGTGTCATAACAGGCTACTAAAATGCTGGGAGAAAGAGGCTAGTAACCCCTTCTCCGGTATACATTTCTAAAGTTAAAAAGAGAAACTTTAGTTTTTCTTTAAGGGCCACCCTCCTTTGGTGGGATATACCCAGTTTCTTGAAAGAAGAAATAAATGTATGAAAGAAGGGGTAAGTACCTAGGGATTGGCAGTGTGTGGGTATAGTTCCTTTATATAATGGAAGGGGGACAAAAGAGATTTTAAAAATTATAGGGGAATAAGTTTAATGAGCAGGTGGGGATATAGTTTTCGAGTGGTTAGTGTTTTTATTTAATAAATGTATGGAAGTGGGTAAGGTACCTAGGGACTGGCAGAGAGCATGCATAGTTCCTTTGTATAAAGGCAAAGGGGACAAAAGAGATGTAAAAATTATAGGGAAATAAGTCTGTTGAGTATACCTGGTAAAATGTATGGTAGAGTTATTATTGAAAGAATTAAAAGTAAGATGGAGAGCATGAGGGTGGATAAACAAGAGGTTTTTAGGAAGGGTAGGGGTGTGTAGACCAAGTGTTTGCAGTGAAACATATAGGTGAACAATATTTAGATAAGAGTAAATAGGTTTTTATGGTATTTTATGTTTTGGAAAAGGCGTATGATAGGATGGATAAGGGGACAGTGTGGCAGATGTTGCAAATGTATGGAATAGGAGGTAGGTTATTGAAAGCAGTGAAGAGTCTTTATGAGGATAGTGAGCCTCAGCTTAGAGTATGTAGGTGAGAGGGAGATTATTTCTCAGTAAAATTAGGCTAGTATATTTATAGATGGAGTTGTAAGAGAAGTGAATGCTTGGGTGTTGGCAAGAGGTGTGGGGTTAAAAGGTAAAGAATCTAACAAACTGGGAGTTGTCACAATTGCTCTTTGCTGATGACACTGTGCTTTTGGGAGATTCTGAAGAGAAGTTGCAGAGGTTGGTTGATAAGTTTAGTAGAGTATGTAAAAGAAGGAAATTAAAAGTGAATGTAGGAAAGAGTAAGGTGATGAGGATAAAAAACTTAGGTAATGGAATATTGGATATCAGATTGGAGGGAGAGAGTATGGAGGAGGTAAGTGTGTACAGATATTTGAGAGTGGACATGTCAGGAGATGGATCTATGAAGGATGAGGTGAATCATAGAATTGACAAGGGGAAAAAGGTGTAGTAGTGCACTGAGGAGTCTATGGAGACAAAACTTTATCCATGAAAGCAGAAGGGAATGTATGAGAGTATAGATATACCAACGCTCTTGTATGGGTGTGAATGTTGCAACAAGGAGAAGGCTGGAGGCAGTGGAGATGTCACGTCTGAGGGCGATGTGTGGTCTGAATATAATGCAGAGAATCCGCAGTTTGGAGATTAGGAGTGGTGTGGGATTACCGAAACTATTATCCAGAGAGCTGAGGAGGGGTTATTAAGATGGTTTGGACATGTAGAGAGGGTGGAAAGAAATAGAATGACTTCGAAAGTTGAAGATTATGCAACATATGGGAATCTTTATTGATGAAATGTTTCGCCACACAGTGGCTTCATCAGTCCAATACAAATCAGAAGGGTGTACAGAGAGGAGGAGTTTGAGGTAATCACTCCCTCAGCCTGGAGTCGATGTGTTCAGTCAAAGTATTGGACTGTTGAAGCCGCTGTGGCGAAACGTTTCCTCAGTAAAGATTCCCATGTGTTGCATAAACATCTCAATCTTCAACTTGTCGTTTTTTTTTTAAACCATTTGTCACACACACGACTTCAAAAGTGTTTAAATCTGTAATGGAGGGAAGGCGGGGTAGGGGTTGGCATAGGAGAGGTTGGAGGGAGGGGGTAAAGGAGGTTTTGTGTGCGAGGGGTTTGGACTTCCAGGAAGTATGCGTGATCATGTTAGATAGGGGCCAATGGAGACAAATGGTTTTTAGGACTTGACATGTTGTTGTAGTGTTAACAAGGTAACATTTATAGAGGGGTTTAGGGAAACCAGCAGGCTGGACTTGATTCCTGGAGATGGGAAGTACAGTGCCAGCACTCTGAAGGAGGGGTGTTAATGTTGCAGTTTTATAACTGTAGTGTAAGCATGCCTCTGGCAAGACAGTGATGGAGTGAACAATGATGAAAGTTTTTCTTCTTTGGGCCACCCTGCCTTGGTGGGAAATGGCCGATGTGTTAATAAAAAAAAAACTAAAAAAAAAAGTTTACTGAGTGTACCAGGTAAAGTGGTAGGGTTATAAATTATTGAAAGAATTAGATGTAAGAAAGATAGCAGGATTACAGATGAACAAGGAGGCTTTAGAATGGGTAGGGGATGTGTAGATCAAGTGTTTACTTTGAAGCATATATGTGAGCAGTATCTAGATAAAGATAGGGAAGTTTTCGTTGCATTTATGGATTTAGAAAAGGCATGTGATAGAGTGGATTGGGGAGTAATGGGGCAGATGTTGCAAGTGTATGGAGTAGGTAGTAAGTTACTAAATGCCATTAAAAGTTTTTATGAGGATAGTGAGGCTCAGGTTAGGGTGTGTACGAGAGAGGGAGATTACTTCCCAGTAAAAGTAGGCCTTAGACAGGGAGGTGTAATGTCACCATAGTTGTTTAACATATTTATAGATGAGGTTGTAAAAGAAGTAAATGCTAGGGTGTTGGAGAGAGGGGGGGGGATTAAAATTTAGGAAATCAAATACAGAATGGAAGTTGACACAGTTACTTTTTGCTGATGATACTGTGCTTTTGGGAGATTCTAAAGAAAAGTTGCGAAGGTTAGTGGACGAGTTTGGGAGGGTGTGTTAAAGGTAGAAAGTTGAAAGTGAACATAGATAAGAGTAAGGTGATGAGGGTATCAAATGATTTAGGTAAAGAAAAATTGGAAATCACTTCGGAGAGAGAGGAGTATAAAAGAAATGAATGTGTTCGGATATTTGGAAGTTAATTTGTCAGCAGATGGGTTTATGAAGGATGAGGTTAACCAAAGAACTGATGAAGGAAAAAAAGGTGAGTGGTGCTTTGAGGTATCTGTGGAGTCAAAAAACGTTATCCATGGAGGCAAAGAAGGAAATGTACGAGAGTATAGTGGTACTAACACTCTTATATGGGTGTGAAACATGGGTTGCAAATGCTGCAGCAAGGAGGAGGCTGGGGTCAGTGGAGATGTCATGTTCAAGGGCAATTTGTGGTGTAAATATTATGCAGAGAATTGGTAGTGTGGAAATTAGAAGGAGGTGAATTAGGAGGGCTGAAGAGGGGTTGTTGAGGTGGTTTGGTCATTTAGAGACTATGGAACAAAGTAGAATGACTTGGAGAGCATATAAATCTGTAGTGGAAGGAAGGCAGGGTAGGGGTCATCCTAGGAAAGGTTGGAGGGAGGGGGTAAAGGAGGTTTTGTGGGCGACGGGCTTGGACTTCCAGCAAGTGTTCATGAGCATATTAGATAGAAGTGAATGGAGATGAATGGTTTCTGGGACCTGATGAGCTGTTGGAGTGCAAGCAGGGTAACATTTTCTGAAGGGATTCAGGAAACCGGGGTTTGG
>NW_026476661.1:0-10376 GCF_026875155.1 Cherax quadricarinatus
AAAAAAAAATATTAACAAAATTTAGTATTTGCCTGTCGATAGCCCATGTCTCGTGTAGTTTCAAGATTCGCTGTAGCTTACACTAACACGGTATATATTCTGAAAGGTCACTCTTAGTATAAATACACTTTTCTTATATTCCTATGGTATTAAATTACTATATTGTTGATGTAAGTGTACAGATGATTTGAGTTCGATAGGCCTTAAGCCAAACAAACTATGACTAATATTGGTGTTTTGATTCCTTATTGGGAGATAAAGTAAATGGTCTTGTGCTTTTGGCTCGTGATAATAGTAACAACACTAACACGCTTGGTGAATTTATAAAGGAGCTCTTGATAAGAGGGTCCAGCATCCTGTCAGGTCCCCGCCGTACTCTGTTAGTGAAGGCTAAAATTATCATCCTTAATGTTAACCTTTATTTAAATAATTTGGTTACACAGTTACACCCATTGGATATGATCCACAGCCGTGTAACCACCAAATACCTACATATTAACTAGTACACAAATAATACGCACATAGAAACTCATAACGACGTTTCGGTCCCACTTGGACCATTTACAAGTCACACTTGTAAATGATCCAAGTCGGACTGAAGCGTTGTATAAACTTCTCATTGTCTCTAAGTGCGGGTTATTTGTGTACTCTTCCAGTCGAGGTACTGTGCCATTTTTGTTCTGCATTTACTAGTAAGTAAACAGACTGGGTGTAGACTTGACCATGTCAAAGGATGTGCTTACCATTGACAAATGTTGATATATACTCACAGTACGTGCTTGGTTACATGTTAATGATAGTATATTCTTGGGGTGTTCGGCTCGTACTGCTAGATTAGTATATTCTTGGGGTGTTCGGCTCGTACTGCTAGATACAGGGGAATAATTTTGTAGTGTGAATAAAAACCTGTTTGTGTTGATATTTAATGTCGAGAGATGAATTGAGATGTCCAGCTTGATGAATTGTGGATGTTGGCAGTCATGAGAGGATCCTTAGGTGAAGTGGTATTAAATGGACCATTTGTTTATTACTCTGCTGGCTCCATCTGCTAGCTCGCGTGCTACCCTTTCCCCTCCCCCCTTCTCTCTCTCTCTCTCACACACACACACGGTACCAGGAGCTGTGAATCGGCCCCTGCAATCACAAATAGGTGAGTACACGCACACATACATATATTCACAAACACTAACTAATCTCAGGTCGAAGGAGACTCGAACGTACGAACCTTGGAACAAGGTACGCAGTACTCTACCAACGTACCACATTGGTCCAGTACGTTGGTGCCCAGCTAACGCTAGACGTTTTGGGCCAAGGCAGCCAGCTTTCAGGCAAGTGGCTGCAGGGGTGGAAGTGGTTGTGTAGTTATGGTAGTGGTGGTGAGTAGTAGTAGTTGAGGTGATTTAATGATAGTTGTAGTTTTGAAGGTTCAAATTGTGGTGGTAGTGTAAGGATGGTAGCTATATTGATATTTGGTAGTGGGGTGGGGTGGTAGTTGTCACGATGGTTGTTTGCCAGAACCAAGTCAAGCAGGTTATTTCCCCTTATAGGTTCTGTAACTAACTGTTTTAAGAAACAATCCTAAACTACCTCCAAGAAGTCGGTAGACTCCAAATTCTCAGTCAAGGAATTCCAGTCAATTTGACTAAAGTTAGTCCCCTAGAATTACTACGTTATCGTGCCTTGTGGCCCTAACAGCTTCCTTCCAAAGTAGTCTCCCTTCGTCCCTATCCAAGTTTGGGGGACGGTATATCACGCCTAAAATAAATTTTTCGTGCCCCTCTGAAAATTCTATCTAGACAGACTGTATGTGTTATTTCAGACTATCTGTTTTTATGCAACAATTAAAGCGATCACAGACATATAGTGACCCCCACCCCCTCCCCTTTCCCGATACTTCTGTCTACTTGGAACAATTTAAAAACCCTGAATGTGACATTCAGCAGGCATGTCCCGATTTTTCGTATTAAACCACGTCTCAGTTATGGCAAATACATCAATGTTACCTGCATTTGGAAGTAATCTCAACTCGTTCTAGCACTACGATTATTAGTATAATATAAATTAAGAGCCCTCCTTCACTTTTCCCTTCTTGCTCATTACTGTTTTTCCACTATACCTATTACTGTCCTTATCACCTAGTGGCACTGGCTTTCCTATATCCACCTCATTCTGCCTATTACTAGTTTCCCTAAAACTCACGATATTGCTACACTGGGACTTCATTGTTTTCCCCCTAAAACCCATATTTATCCCTATGTTAGATCTAACTGCGGTTTATGGCTATACCCCAGCTGTTTTAGTTGTTGCCAGAGCTTTCTGGGGTTATTCTTGTACTCTTCGATTTTTGAGCAATAGTGCCTTGCTTTTGCTCCTTTTATGAGCCTCTGTACTCTGTTCCCAACTCTGGAATTCATTTAGCGCTGCAATATCCTGTCTGTTTATCTTAAATCTTTTTCGCAACTGGTCCTTGAATTTCATATTACGTAATATCTCAGTAGACATCCAGGGTTCGGGTCTTCGTTTAATCCTAACCTCTGTAACTGGTGCAATATTATCAAGGATGGCAGTGAACATTGTTTTGAATTTTTCCCAGGCATCATTTACGTCCGCGCGACTTGTAATCACTGTCCGGTCACAACTTTGTAGCTTATTTGCCTCTTATTTCTTTTCTGTAGTTTCTAGTTGACCTCATTTTTATTGTCCTGTGTAGGCCTGTCCGATCCCTATGATTTTCTTGGTACAGTGAGTGATTAGATGATGGTAATGACGCCCGAACGATTACAAAGGATGTGATCTAATATGTGGCTGCAAACTGTGTGATCTGGGTTGGTGCATTAGTTAGCTGAGTGTAACTATTTAATCCCAGAATTCGCTGTCTTCATACCCCTGGCAGTTGCCAGAAGTGTTAGTGTTGCTAGGGGCACACACAGTGCCTCTGCTCCCTCTTTCAGGACCCACGGAGAGAGATTATCTGGTCTCACCGCCTTCAAGATGCCTATTTTACATACCACTTTCTTCACCTCTCAGATTGCGTGTAGTGTCCAACACTACACTTTCCTCCCTCGGATCTCTGGAAGCCTTTATGTCTCCTTTGAGAATAAGAACATAAGAACGAAGGAACACTGCAGAAGGCCTACTGGCCCATGCGAGGCAGGTCAAAGTCTCCTACCGGCTTAAGCCAATGCACCCAACCTAGTCAGGTCAGGTCACATTGACTTAAGGGAGGAACACGGCAACCGACCTGGTAGCACAAGCTATCAGGTCCAACTCACACCCACCCACATCCACTCATAAGAACATAAGAACGATGGAACACTGCAGAAGGCCTACTGGCCCATGCGAGGCAGGTCCAAGTCTCCTACCGGCTTAAGCCAATGCACCCAACCTAGTCAGGTCAGGTCACATTGATTTAAGGGAGGAACACGGCAACCGACCTGTTAGCACAAGCTATCAGGTCTAACTCACACCCACCCACATCTACTCATGTATTTATCCAACCTAGTTTTAAAGCTACACAACGTTCTGGCCTCTATAACTGTACTCGGGAGTTTGTTCCACTCATCCACAACTCTATTACCAAACCAGTACTTTCCTATATCCTTCCTGAATCTGAATTTTTCCAACTTAAAACCATTGCTGCGAGTCCTGTCTAGGCTAGATATTTTCAGCACACTATTTACATCCCCTTTATTTATTCCTGTCTTCCATTTATACACCTCAATCATATCCCCCCTAATTCTACGTCTTTCTAGAGAGTGCAGATTCAGGGCCCTTAGTCTATCCTCATAGGGAAGGTTTCTGATACATGGGATCAACTTTGTCATCCTCCTTTGTACATTTTCCAGAGAATTTATATCCATTCTGTAATACGGTGACCAAAACTGTGCAGCATAATCTAAATGAGGCCTAACAAAGGATGTATAGAGTTGAAGAACAACCTGAGGACTCCTATTATTTATGCTCAAAAGCCTTACTGAAGTCCATATACACAATATCATATTCATTACCATGATCTACCTCCTCAAATACCTTAGTGAAAAAAGTTAATAAATTCGTAAGGCAGGAACGCCCCTTTGTAAAACCATGCTGAGATTCGTTGATTAATTTATGCTTTTCAAGGTGGCTACGAACTGCCTCGGCAATTATTGATTCCATAAATTTTCCCACTATGGAGGTTAGGCTTATTGGTCTATAGTTCGAAGCTAAGGACCTGTCACCTGCTTGAAAATAGGTATCACATTTGCCATTTTCCACTTATCTGGCACCATGCCAGTTTGTAGTGATATGTTGAAAAGATTAGCCAAAGGTGTGCTAAGCTCCTCTTTACATTCCTTTAGAACCCTTGCATACAGTTCATCAGGCCTGGGGATTTGTTAGGTTTTAATTTATCTATTTGCCTAAGGACCATGTCACTTGTGACCCTAATCGTGCACAGTTTATTATCGTCCTGTTCTACATAATTTATCATTACTGGAATATCGCTGGTATCCTCCTGTGTAAAAACTGAGAGGAAGTATGTGTTAAAAATTCTACACATTTCCTTATCACTGTCAGTGAGCTGACCCGAGGAACTTTGAGTGGGCCTATCTTGTCCCTGGTCTTACTTCTTTATACCCGAAAGAATCCTTTTGGGTTAGTCTTCGAATCTCTTGCAACTTTAACCTCATAATCTCTTTTTGCTTTTCTAATTCCTTTTTTTATTTCTCTCTTTAACTGAATATATCGATTTCTTAATTGCCCCTCTCCTCTTTTGATTTGCCTATATATGCCTCTCTTTGACCAATCAGATATTTAATCTATTGTTCATCCATTTAGGATCATTTTTGTTTGATCTGATTTCCCTATTTGGAACATAATTTGACTGAGCAGCTAGAACTATGCCCTGGAAAGCATCATATTGGCAACCATCACCACCTACCTGACCCTTAGTCAGGTCATTCCAGTTCAGCCCACCTAAGTAATTTTTCAGTCCTATGAAATCAGCCAAGCGAAAGTCAGGGACGGAGACTTGATTGCCATTATTAGGGGAATTCCATGATATTTTAAAACTGAGTGATTTGTGATCACTTTCCCCAAGCTCATCATTAATCTCAAGATTATTAATTAGTGTTTCCCTACTGGCAAGAACCAAGTCAAGGAGGTTATTTCCTCTAGTTGGCTCTGTCACAAACTTTTAAAAAACAATCCTGGATCGTATCAAGAAAGTCACCTGACTCTAAATTTCCTGTCAAATTGCTCCAGTCAATCTGTCTATAGTTGAAATCTCCCATTACCACAACATTTTCGTATGTAGATCCTTACGAATTTCGTCCCATAGAAGTTTACTGCACTCCCTTTCAAGATTTGGGCCCTGTAAATCACACCCAAAATTAGTTTTTCCTCGGCCCTCGAGAAGCTGTAACCAAACAGATTCATGGCTGACGCTTCTACTTTTATATCTTGTCTAACACAACAATTTAAATTGTCTCTGACATACATCGCTACTCTCCACCACCCTTCCTGTTTGACCCTGTCAGTGTGGAACAATTTATAGCCTTGTATGTGACATTCAGAGGGCATCTCTCTATCTTTCAGATTGAGCCAGGTCTCTGTTATAGCAATAATATCTATGTTTCCTGCACTTGCAATTAATCTTAGCTCATCTTATTTCTTACACTCCTGCTATTAGTATAGTAAACCTAAGGGAGCTAGTCCCTTGCTGTCCCCTGCTGTCCCCCTTGTTTGCTGACCTGATCTATTGTCTTTATTTATAACTTCATGCTGAATGCCTTTTATACATTTACTGATTCCAACCCTAGTGTTGCAACCTGCTTGTTTCCCACACACACCCATACCTCTATCTTCTATCAGTTAAAATCATAGGCATTTCACCAATGGCCTTCTCAATTGAGTTTGCAAGTGCTAACCACCCCTGCCCCAGAGAGAGTACCCCATCCCTTGCATACATATCATGTTTGCCATAAAAGTTGTTCCACTGTCAATGAATGGATTGCAAGTTCTTGCAGTATCTGTCTAGCCAGCAATTTACAACCAATTGCCCTAGACAACCATTCATTTCCTACTCCCCTTCTAGGCAAGATGCTACATATGATTGGGACCCCTCCCTTAGACTTAATGAAATCTATAGCTGACCTGTACTTACCTAGCAGCTCTTCTCTCCTACCCTCCCAATATCATTTCCACCAGCACTGAGACAAATAATGGGCTTGTTCCCATTACCTGACATGATATTATCCAGCCTGTTAACTATGTCCCCAACACCAGCTCCAGGGAAGCACACTCTATCTCTCATCTTATTCCTGTTACAAAAAGCATGGTCAATATATCTTACCTGAGAGTCACCAACCACAAGAATGCGCTTACCTCTGTTAGCAGGGGCAGTAGTATCCTTACCTTCACTGGCCACTGAAGTACATTCATCCTGAAGAACAGAGAAGCGATTTCCTACCTTCAGATCTTCACTCTTAACTTTCCTTATTCTGATTCTCCTCCCATTACTGGTTACCACTCGCCACTTGTAGCAGGTGCTGGACTGCACCTCACTGCTGGTAGCCGTTGCTACCCTCCCCACCTACAGCCTCCTCACAGCGAGAGACAGACTGCATCTCACTACTAGAAGCCTCATTCCCCACAACTCCAGCCACCTCACACTCTCTCCCAGACCCACTGAGGTGGACCTTCAGCCTCCTAATCTCCTCCTGAGAAACAAGACCTCCTCCTTCAACTCTCCAACCTCAATTTAAAAACACTGCAGAAGCAAGCCATGCTTTGTAACCGTCCACGCTAATCCCCAAAGCAGCTCAGGGTCTGTGACCCTGTGTTTCCAAGGGTCGATTCATGTGTGTATAACATTATAATATATATATATATATATATATATATATTATATATATATATAAATATATATATATATATATAATATATATATATATATATATATATATATAATAAATTAGAGAGAGAGAGAGAGAGAGAGAGAGAGAGAGAGAGCTAAAGCTAGAGCTCTAATTTTTAACCTTATTTTTTTATCTTTAGCCTTGTGTTAAGAGGAAGGCAGTGCACCATGGTATTGTTTAATGGTATAATAGACAAAATGGTGCCAAGAATGGTGGCGCTGGCGCAGCAAGCCTGGTAATTGGACCAGAAAGTGTCAGAGGGGGTATTTTTACCATGAGATAAAGTAGTTGCAAAGATGAAGTTGTTTATTTTTGTAGTAAGACTATTGCGCTTGTCTAATAATTTTAGCAAATGTGATGCATTATACAGTGACATACACAAGATAGGCGCACTGCAGCAGGAACTGTGATATGTAATAAAAATATAGTAATGAGAACACTGAAATTATTATTTTTTTTACTGTTAGTAATTCCATTCAAAGATTCTCGTTAAAATGTCACTTGTTATGCAGATTATCTGGTTATGAGACATTACCATGTGGGCGATAACCATGGGCCAGTACGCCTGCTGCAGTGTTCCTTCGTTCTTATGTTCTTATGTTCTTAACACTAAGATTCTTTGGTAAAAGGATAGGTATGATGGTTCCCACAAACTGTGTACCTTACCTTTGATATACCTTCGGACGGGTTTTTAGAGTTTTCCTACTCCCGCAGCCCGGCCCTTGGCCAGGTTTGTCTGGTGTTTCCTTGGTCAACCAGGCTGTTGCTGCTGGCGGTCTGCTGGTCCAGATATTCATCACAGCCTAATTAGGACATTTAATTTGGAAATGTTTCACTAACCTGGGACTTTTATTAGTCCAATAGAGAGCAGGAAAACAATATATAGGGAAGGGCAGGTCAGTGGTCAGTCGTCACGTGAGGTCACAGACCCTGAGCTGCTTTGGGAATTAGCGTGGACGGTTACAAAGCATGGCTTGCTTCTGCAGTGTTTTAAAAATTGAGGTTGGAGAGTTGAAGGAGGAGGTCTTGCTTCTCCATGAGGAGATTAGGAGGCTGAAGGTCCACCTCAATGGGTCTGGGAGAGAGTGTGAGGTGGCTGGAGTTGTGGGGAATGAGACTTCTTGCAGTGAGGTGCAGTCTGTCTCTCGCTGTGAGGAGGCTGTAGTTGGGGAGGTAGCAACGGCTACCAGCAGTGAGGTGCAGCCCAGCACCTGCTACAAGTGGCGAGTGGTTCACTGTAATGGGAGGCGCATCAGAGCAAGGAAAGTTAAGAGTAAAGATCTGAAGGTAGGAAATCGCTTCTCTGTTCTCCAGGATGAATGTACTTCAGTGGCCAGTGAAGGTAAGGGTACTACTGCCCCTGCTAACAGAGGTAAGCGCATTCTTGTGGTTGGTGACTCTCAGGTAAGATATATTGACCGTGCTTTTTGTAATAGGAATAAGAAGATGAGAGATAGAGTGTGCTTCCCTGGAGCTGGTGTTGGGGACATTGTCAACAGGCTGGATAATATCATGTCAGGTAATGGGAACAAGCCCATTATCTGTCTCAGTGCTGGTGGAAATGATATTGGGAAGGGTAGGAGAGAAGAGCTGCTAGATAAGTACAGGTCAGCTATAGATTTCATTAAGTCTAAGGGAGGGATCCCAATCATATGTAGCATCTTGCCTAGAAGGGGACTAGGAAATGAATGGTTGTCTAGGGCAATTGGTGTAAATTGCTGGCTAGACAGATACTGCAAAGAACTTGCAATCCCTTTCATTGACAACTGGAACAACTTTTATGGCAAACATGATATGTATGCAAGGGATGGGTACATCTCTCTGGGGCAGGGTGGTAGCACTTGCAGACTCGATTGAGAAGGCCATTGGTGAAATGCCTATGATTTTAAACTGATGGAAGATAGAGGTATGGTGTGCGTGGGAAACAAGCAGGTTGCAACACTAGGGTTTGGAAACAGTAAATGTATAAAAGGCATTCAGCATGAAGTTATAAATAAAGACAATAGAACAGGTCAGCAAACAAAGGGGACAGCAGAGGGCAGCAAGGGACTAGCTCCCTTAAGGTTTACTATACTAATAGCAGGAGTGTAAGAAATAAAGATAGATGACTAAGATTAATTGCAAGTGCAGGAAACATAGATATATTGCTAAACAGAGACGTGGCTCATCTGAAAGATAGAGAGATGCCCTCTGAATGTCACATACAAGGCTATAAATTATTCCACTGACAGGGTCAACAGAAAAGGTGGTGGAGTAGCGATGTATGTCAGAGACAATTTAAATTGTTGTGTTAGACAAGATATTAAATTAGAAGCGTCAGCCACTGAATCTGTTTGTTACAGCTTCTCGAGGGCCGAGAAAAACTAATTTTGGGTGTGATTTACAGGGCCCCAAATCTTGATAGGGAGTGCAGTAAACTTCTATGGGACGAAATTCGTAAGGCATCTACATACGAAAATGTTGTGCTAATGGGAGATTTCAACTATAGACAGATTGACTGGAGCAATTTGACAGGAAATTTAGAGTCAGGTGACTTTCTTGATACGATCCAGGATTGTTTTTTAAAACAGTTTGTGACAGAGCCAACTAGGGGAAATAACCTCCTTGACTTGGTTCTTGCCAGTAGGGAAACACTAATTAATAATCTTGAGGTAATGATGAGCTTGGGAAAGTGATCACAAATCACTCAGTTTTAATATATCATGGAATTCCCCTAATAAAAGGCAATCAAGTCTCCGTCCCTGACTTTCGCTTGGCTGATTTCATAGGACTGAAAAATTACTTAGGTGGTTGAACTGGAATGACCTGACTAAGGGTCAGGTAGGTGGTGATGGTTGCCGATAGTGTTGCTTTCCAGGGCATAGTTCTAGCTGCTCATCAAATTATGTTCCAATAGGGAAATCAGATCAAACAAAAATGATCCTAAATGGATGAACAATAGATTAAAATATCTGATTGGTCAAAAGAGAGGCATATATAGGCAAATCAAAACAGGAGACGGGCAATTAGGAAATCGATATATTCAGTTAAAGAAGAGAATAAAAAAGGGAATTAGAAAAGCAAAAAGAGATTATGAGGTTAAAGTTGCAAGACAATCGAAGACTAACCCAAAAGGATTCTTTCAGGTATACAGAAGTAAGACCAGGGACAAGATAGGCCCACTCAAAAGTTCCTCGGGTCAGCTCACTGACAGTGATAAGGAAATGTGTAGAATTTTTAACACATACTTCCTCTCAGTTTTTACACAGGAGGATACCAGCGATAATCCAGTAATGATAAATTATGTAGAACAGGACGATAATAAACTGTGCACGATAGGGTCACAAGTGACATGGTCCTTAGGCAAATAGATAAATTAAAACCTAACAAATCCCCAGCCCTGATGAACTGTATGCAAGGTTCTAAAGGAATGTAAAAGGAGCTTAGCACACCTTTGGCTAATCTTTTCCCAAAAATCACTACAAAATGGCATTTGGAAAA
>NW_026476663.1:0-10012 GCF_026875155.1 Cherax quadricarinatus
AAGACCCCGGGGAGCGAACGGAGGATTCTGGATAATGACCTTGGGGAAAGGGTTGTTGTTGAGGCTGACCTTGGGGAATGGGGAAGGAAGACTTTCTTCGAGCGACGGATGGTTTCCCTGGATAAATGAACCTGGGAAGCAAGAATACAGGTTGGTGAGGCTGACCTTGGGAAGTGAGAAAGGGAAAACATCCGGCGGCGGACGGATGGATTCCTGGATACATGGAACCTGGGTAAGGCTGAGGCTGGAAGCAAAGAGAGAGGAGAGCGAGGCTGACCTTAGGGAAGTGAGGAAGGTAGACATCCGGGGACCACGGATGGATTCCTGGACACACGAACCTGGGAAGCGAGGGGGGGGAGGACCTTAAAGACAACCACTGGCCTCCACGTGGCAAGGTTGGTAACTCAGAGATAACTCTGAGGCTGACAGTGGTCGCAAATAATGTAATTTTACTAATAATATTGTTATTAATTGTTATTTATAATTCATATTTATATTCCAACTGTAGCCTCTCTGACAGTAGCCACGGTGGTGTTATTCCCACTCCAGCCTCCCTGACAGTAGCCACGGTGGTGTTATTCCCACTCCAGCCTCCCTGACAGTAGCCACGGTGGTGTTATTCCCACTCGAGCCTCCCTGACTGTAGTCACAGTGGTGTTATTCTCACTCCAGCCTCCCTGACAGTAGCCTCAGTGGTGTTATTCCTACTCCAGCCTCCCTGACAGTAGCCACGGTGATGTTATTCCCACTGCAGCCTCCCTGACAGTAGCCACGATGGTGTTATTCCAACTCCAGCCTCCCTGACAGTAGCCACAGTGGTGTTATTCCCACTCAGCCTCCCTGACAGTAGCCACGGTGGTGTTATTCCCACTCCAGCCTCCTTGACAGTAGCCACGGTGGTGTTATTGCCACTCCAGCCTCCCTGACAGTAGCCACCGTGTTTATATTTATTCTGAAATCATATCAGTAATAAATAGAAACAATTATAGCAGCCCTGTCATCCTTTCTTTTTTTACTTCCTTTCACAAGAACAGCATTTACTATTTTCCAATTTCACAACACTTGGTTCCCCAGTTCAGTAAACAAACTTAGAGGATAGCATATAAACTCACATAGTAACTTTCACTCTCTCCTCATCTTCAAGTAGGTTCGGAAAAATCGCCTCTATGAACTGACCACAGGGGTGATGTTACAACAGCTTGGTCCATCTCTTTCCCTCCCTCGGCATAGTTTCTTATACAGTTGCAATTTCCATTGCTGCTTCCCGTCATAGTTCCCGTTCACCTCTGTGCATGATCACTGTTAACTTAGATCATGTCTGCTGTGTTTAGGCGTCGGGGGAGGGATTGCTGGACTTAATTAAAGCGAGGTCAAATGTGTCTTCATTAAGAGGGAGGTGATGAGGGAAGGTGTGGGCGGAGGGTGGGTTGGTCAGAATCCATGATAGATTGAAACGAATGTATAGAGGAGTTTGAGTTGTGTGAGTGTGAAACCGTTTTGAGGGCAATAGCGTGGGCTCGAGATAGGTGAGATTTGTAGATTTTTAGTGGGAGGGTTGTGGAGCCTGTAGAGGGAATTTTCCCCATGTATACACTGGGAAGTATATGGGATAGGTTAAGTAGGATGAGGTTACAACCTCGTGCTCGTGACGTAATGTATCATTTTCCGCACGGCATTTTGCCGTTGGGTGTGGTTCTACGGATAGACGAGTGGATGAGGGATGGGGGGGGGTCGATATGTGGTGGGGAGGAGTCGGCGTTTCATGTAGTATATTCTGTGAAGGAATGAGGCGTGTTGTGGCATGCAAAGAGTACGTAACCTTTATTCGGCGCATGTACACACCTCATTTACAGGCTATCTCCCCAACCAGCGAACCAGGTTGCTAAGAGTTGATGATGGGGCCCCGTCGTTCAACTAGTGACCAGGTTCTAGCCAATAAGAAGATGGTTTTGGCAACTGCAGAGGTTATGTGGGTACTGCTCTCCTGTCTGCCCTTGTCATTCCCATTCTAGAGCTGGTTGAAGCACGGTCTGCTATCTTGTGGCTTCTATTCTGCCTTGCTTACCGTGGAGTGCACTATACTTATCACTGTACATAGTGTACATATTGCTGTTCTAAATTGGTGAAGGATAATATAAGTCTAAACTTTTTCTGCTGTGTTTATTTTGCTCCCATTACACCCGGGATAACAGGCCATTTGGAATCCTGGGTTGTAATATGGGGGCCTGTCCCGGATCTGGAGCTGGACTTAGAGAAACGGTTGAGCTTAGGGTGAAGCTCGTAGCAGGAACATTGTGCAGCTTGCTGTCTGGCATTGCTTTACAAATTTTGCGTGTCAGTTGCTTTATGGTCAGCCTTGCTATTGTGTGATCGTTCAACAGCTCGCTACTAGCTTGCTCGGTGTGCTCGCTTTGCTACGGTCAATCTTCTAGAACAGTGTAGCTGTCTGGCATTGCTTTACAAATTTTGCGTGTCAGTTGTTACTAGCCTGTTCGGTGTGGAGAATTTTGCAGTCAGCTTTGCTTGTATGCGTATTCTGCAATCGTACTGTGCATAGCTAAGCGTGTTCTGCAAACTAACGTGTTATGTTGGGGTATTCTGCAATCGTACTGTGCATAACGAATAACTTATGCCACCTAGACGAGTCAGACGTCTGGTGTCGGCATATACTTTGCATAACCTACCTAAATTGTCCCTACAGCGTTGTTGGCAAATTGCTCGTTCCATTGGCATTAAATACAAACGCACTCTCACAGCTGTGCAACTGCGTTCACTGATTGCTGACAAACTTATAGAAGAAGAGATGGCACATCAGACTCCTCCCTCTACGGGAGCTAGGGCAAAAACTACTATGTTCTCGCAGGAGGAAGATGATACACCTACGGAGCAAAATGGTCAGTATAGTGCAGCTGCTTTGTCTCAAGGTGAATCAGCGTCGTTGGCACTTGAGCTGGCAAAAATCAATCTTGAGCAAACTAGGGAACAGAGAGCATTCGCAAGGAAGAATTTGATAGGGAAAGAGAAAGGAGGCAGTTTTCGCATTCTGTAAATGATTTTAGTTTACAAAAAGCAGTACAGCTTGTTCCCCGCTTCAATGAGGCCGAACCAGAAAATTTTTTCGAAAGCTTCGAAAATCAGGCTTGAGCCTTGAGGTGGCCGGAACAGCATTGGGCATCGTTGGTTCATACAGCATTATTGGGTAAGGCACAGGAATTTACGTCAGTATTAAATGACGCTGAATTTTCTGATTATCAAATAGTGAAGACCACAGTGTTGGGAGCATATGCATGTATCCCAGCCAAATACCGTAAGCTTTTTAAATTAAGCAGGCGCAGCTTGGTCAATCCCTAGTGGACTTTTAGACAGCAAACCAAACTTTTACCAGCTGGTAAAAAAGCAAGTGGTGTCTTCCCTTCGGGGACTGGTACAGCTTTTTTGATTGATAACCTGCTGGGCTGGGGGCCCAAAGGGGTTCGATTTTTTCCCTGCAGGATCGTACTTATCCACTGCATTGGAGGCACCCCTTTGGCGATCCCTTTCGAAACTAACCCTTTTGCCGAGCGGCCCCCGTCCCTTTTAAAACACCGGGCATGAGCAAGATCGTCAACCTTGGAAATGAAGTCACCCGGAGGGAGAAGTCTTCGCACCCAAATAAGCACCGGTAGCCCGCTTCTAAACTTATGGCCCAAACCGCGGAGAGGCAAACTACTAGGGTGCATCTCGACAACATTACCCAGAAGACACCAGCGAACGAAAACCATTTGCAACCCAACAGGGGAAAAGGGGAAACCGTTTGCTTCCCATGTGTAAAAAGTGGTACATCCGCCCCAACTGCCCCCATAAACCCCCCCCCTTCTTTGTCTCCAACTCTCCAAACCCTTTTTCATTACAGGTTGATGCTTGTGACGGGGTTGGGGGGCATACTATTACAAAACGAGAAGAGGAGTTGCGCTGTAGCATCTTTTCAGCCAAGTTCCAGACACAGAGGGCTTACTGACAATAAAAAAGAACCCCGTGCGGTACGCTTTGGGCTTTTCGTGTTTATGTGGGCCAGACATGATGTTCACAGTCTACAGTGTCACAATCCTCTAGTAATACTCCAACCATGAAGAACCACAACACAAAGGGTTTACATGCCTGGACGCAAGGGAAGCCCTATAATATTTCCATTAAAAAATATTGCCGGGAAAGAAAAATGTGGCAGACTTTTTCTAGAGTCTAATATTTTTTTTATTTAGTTGGATGTTATTTGTGGGAACCCCTTTCATGCTCTTTTTTTTTTTCCCTGTGGGGGTTTTTTTTTTTAGTGAGGGGATGCGGGCTACCGTCCGCCTGTATCTTGGGCCCATGCTAGCCTGTCTGACTGCTGTCTCGCTCTAAGTTTAGGGTTTGGCTTTTGGTCACGAGAAAAGCTGAGCTTTTAATCTAAAGTTGGATGGTGGAGAGGAAAGGCAGTCCCATTATTTTGTGCCATGGCGGCACGGTTACCACTGGGAGGTGGCAGCCTAATCCTGAGCCTTCTCGGGGTGGGGGTGTGGCATGCAAAGAGTACGTAACCTTTATTCGGCGCATGTACACACCCTCATTTACAGGCTATCTCCCCCAACCAGCGAACCAGGTTGCTAAGAGTTGATGATGGGGCCCCGTCGTTCAACTAGTAACCAGGTTCTAGTCAATAAGAAGATGGTTTTGGCAATCGCAGAGGTTATGTGGGTACCGCTCTCCTATCTGCCCTTGTTCTTGTGGGAATTTGGCCTTACCTGCTGTGTTCAGCAAGTGAACATCATGTTTACTTACTATATTTTGCACAAAACAGTGATAATAATCACTTCCAATGATTAAATCAATTGGACTAATTGTGTCCGTCTGTATGTCAGGACAGGTTAACTTGACCTTAGCTGCTTTCAGTGCTGCAACTGTTTCTTTTAATCCCTGGATCTGCACAGACTTAGGCAAATCATCTACTATCACAGCTTCTACTGTCTTTTTCCTGTTTTCCTAGACCAACAGTGATTTTGGCTAGGTCATATGTCTGTTTACCAGAATTATGGAAAAAAACCACATATCTAACTGTATTTGGCATAGGGTTTTTATTCGTTTCTGCAACACTGATCTTCTTATGAAGGACCTTTGTGAGCCTTGATCAAAATAGTGTTAGCATATTGGTTTTGTGTAATTTATTAGATAACTCAACTCGAGCTATCGGGAGAGCAGTTGCTTTAAATTATTCTCTCACATTTAATGCTGTTGTTTTGTTGACTTCCTGATTCGTGGAAGTCTGCTGCTGTTCAGCAAAAGTATTTGGGCATAATGCTGTATGATGCATCCCCTTTGCATTTAAAACACTTCTTCAGTGAGCATTTTCCTCCCTTGTGTTCACCTAAACACTTGATGCATCTTTTCAGCTGATGAATACGTTGTTTACGTGCCTCCATTGATGTGTATTGTTCCATCACAAAGTACACATTTTGGAGTACGTTTATGTATGACAGTCTGTTTACTGTCTATTTATTCACAGCTTGATAAATGCCTATATGGGATTTCCATTATGTGGTTTAGTGGGGGGTAGGTATACTCTTTTTATACTGAGTTAAGGTTTATTATCCACGGGATTTGTGGATTCTTCATCTTGTCTCGTTGCTTGCATGCATGAAACTATTGTTTGTAAACCATTGCTAATTTCCTCACAAGTGAAATAGCGTTTATTGAACATAATATTTAATCGTTCAATAGTTTGTGGTGACAACTTATTTTGTACAATACCACTGATAAACCAATCACATTGTCTTAGGTCATATTTAGCACCTAGAGATATGAGACTATTGTCTAATGTGATTCTAAATGCCGTAAGTCTGAATAACAATGTTTGGGGGCTTCAAGCTTGATATTAAGACTGCATGTCTAACTCTAGCCTTGTCAGCATCAAAGAAATTGTCTGCTAAGACACGTAAGGCTAGTTGATAATTGCCTTTGCCCCCGGGAAAGACTTATCAGTTCATAGGGTTCTCCCTTCACAAGACTTTTAAAGGGTAATTGAACTTGGCAATCTCATCTATGTCAGTTCGTGAATTTACTATGGATTGAAAACCACTAATGAATTCTTCAAAATTTATGACCTTGGAAAATAGGTAATGACAATGTAGGTAAGCTTGGTAATGGACACTTGTTGTTGTTACAGGTGTAACGGGTGTTTGACCACTAGTAGTAAGTGGGTCTCTGTGACAGAGTTTTACGGCAGATAGCCTGTACTCCTGTCCACCTTAATGTTGACACTAAAAGTATCCAAAAACATTTTTAATTTCATCTTCAGATGGATCTGATTAAAGAAATTTATTTTCATAATGTGTATAGTCTGAATTAATTATTTTCATACGTTGTGTAAATAATTCAAACTTGACCTCAAAAATCATCAAAATCTATGTTTGTATCTTGAGTTAACCCTAGACAGACTGAAATTAGATTTTCTAATTTTTGTAATCTTAGTCTGTAAAAGACTGAAACGGGAGTTTTCAAACAAGCCATTTTAATGGTATACTGAAAATTCTAGCACCCACACTTAGAGTGTTTAAAAACACTGTACGATATAGACAGCTGATTTTTTGGGTTTTGCTTAAGTCAGCAATAATCGAGTCAGACACTACTGACCCACTAAGCTTAACCTCAGGGTCAATGACCATGAAGGGACACCGTACATGCTCTGGTGTTTTATAGCTTGTTTGCTGTGTCAGCCTGCCCATGATGATTAATCGTAAATAACGATGTTATACACTTCATTCACTATACACTATAAATGTCACTGTATAACTGTAATCACACAGAATATTACTTACACATATATAAATTCACTGTTAATATATATTGAAGCTTACACTTTTTATATAAGTTCCTTTAATAAACAGTAGATCTATAAGAAAAAAAACTTTAACACAATCTTGTCTCTTAATTTCTGTCTATAAACATTATAAACACTATGTGTATATATACACTCAGACAAACAACATCATTTGGGTAGTTGTTGTATTAATCAGCATTTTCTCGAGATTGGAGCAGTGGTTGCAGGTGTGGGTGAGTCACCCAGCTCCCGTTTTCTTTGGGTGTCCGCTGGGTGAGCGCCCGTTTTCTTTTGGGTGAACGCTGGGTGAGCGCCCGTTTTCTTTTGGCTGCCCATTCTCTGTGATTGAGTCTGGAGGGACTCATTTATACTGATTTATATTGTAAAACACTAGTTTTACAGCTTTTTTCGAAGGACCTTGGCTCATAGGTTATTTGTACACTGTAGTACAACATATTTGGACCACAGTGTGGTCTTTATCCGGTTCGAGCACGACCAAAGCTCTGTTGAGATTTTTGGCCTTACCAGCTATGTGTATATATATAAATATAGGAAACACTTAGCTGATAAATGACAGCAAATCGTCTACACAGCCGCCCCTGCAGACGAGGTCTAGAAGCTGTCGAAACCATCACAACAGTGGGCTGTCAAGAGATACAATTTGTAAGTATAAATTACCCCTAGGGGGTGTTATGTCAGCATATTTCATTCGATGATGGCTGACGAATACTTACTTGTTTGGACCAAAAGTCCACACCTTTCTGCCGTTATAGTTGATTACAAAATCCTTGTGACTCAAGAATTGCGCAATCCCCCGATTTCAAGAAATTCGTAACATACCTTCTCTTTGTAACGTGAGCTATGGTGTTCTCAACACCTTCGACAGATATCGGTGACTTGATAGAAGCTGAAGTGTCCCTTGGATGTCCACGTCTTCCATTTCTAGGAAACGCACACTGGTACACTATGTTCAACAAGATTTGTCTTTATTGTTCACATGTATCAACAAGAGAAGCTGATCACACTTCTCTAAGTGTTTGTGTTAGAGACACTTGTTTCACACTAACGCACAGATCAGTGTCCCCTTTTCTGGTTTTTCCTGGCGTCAGTGTCTAGTAGTAGAGGGCAAAGTTAGTCTCCAGACGCTACCGTGCTCCATGCCGTCACCTGCCCCCAGCACAAAAAAAAAAAAACGCTGACCCCAGTACCTTGCATCCTTGTCACCTCCTCATGAAGCAAAGCGAATGTTTTTTTCTTGCTGTCTTAAGCGTAGACAACAATGCACTATCTTTACTATGGTAATAAAGTGGGAGTAGGATTTTCCTTAATTGTCCTGCTAAATAAGAATGTTTTGTCTCTTATAAAAATACACGTTGCAACACCGCTGCAAGGAGCAGAGGTCACTTGATTACGTGGCATAGCATCTGTGATCAATTACTCACTCTACAGTAAACAAGGACGCTCGCCCCTTCTGAGTGGCCCCTCAGGGCTGAAAGGGCTGAAGGGGGCTGAAGGGGGCTGAATACCCCCCTCCTGGAGAAAATTTCTCCACACTTGTCATTCCCATTCTAGAGCTGGTTGAAGCACGGTCTGCTATCTTGTGGCTTCTATTCTGCCTTGCTTACCGTGGAGTGCACTATACTTATCACTGTACATAGTGTACATATTGCTGTTCTAAATTGGTGAAGGATAATATAAGTCTAAACTTTTTCTGCTGTGTTTATTTTGCTCCCATTACACCCGGGATAACAGGCCATTTGGAATCCTGGGTTGTAATACGTGTCACGGGGTGATACATAGGATAGGGGGTAAAGGAATTTCTGACCTGAGAGGCGTTAAGTCTGGACGTGGGGGTTGTATGAGAGTGTCATTAGGGCTGTAGGGTACATTTTTGGTTGATTATATATTAATTATATATATATATATATATAAAATATTATATAATATATATATATATATATATATTAATATATATATTATACATATATATGTATATATATTATATATATATATATATATTATATATATATATATATATATATATATATATATGTATATATAATATATAATATATATATATATATATAATATATTATATATAATATATAATAATATATAATATATATATTTTGTGTGTGTGTTTTATATTTGTATTATATATATATATATATATATATAATATATATATATATATATATATATATAATATATATATATATATATAATATATATAATAAAATATATATTATCGTGGGATTGCGGGGAAACTAGTTAGTGAGGTGAAGAGGAGGGTGTTAGCGGTAACATTCCATAAAACAGTATGTGGAAACAGGAGGTGGGAGAGGGATTTTTCAGAGGGATACAGGGAACTTAGGTTAGGGGATTTATTAGACTTGCAATGTACGAGGGAGGAGGGTAAAAATGGAAAGTGATACTGTGGGTAGGGAAGTCAGGGGTAGAAACAGCGTCGCCTCCCTGGGGTTTTGGATGGATGCAAACTTTGCGTGTGTGTTGTGTGCGTGATGAGTGAGTGGAATGATGTATGGAACGTAGGTGCATGCACCTATGGATATGTCCAAATTTCTTATATGTCACGGACTGTACACCATTTATACAGTCCTCATGTAACCCTTTAAGGGAGGAGTGAATGATGGATAATGTATAAGTGGGGGGGGGGCGTCTTTGCCTGCATCAGTGTGCAGAGTGAGGCGTAGGTGCAGTATATTATGATGAACACAATGTAAAGTTGATAGTCCAGTGTGGTCGTACTGTCGCTCACGCGCAGATAATAGGCATATTATTGTAAGTAGAAAATGTGACCCGCATACAAGTGGACACGGAACTGTTATAACGGGAAGTACTCTCTTTTCGTCTGATTAAGTTAAGGCGGATTCTATCTGCTGTGATGACTTATTTTAAATTAGGTTTATTATCATGTTGTTAAGATAGAGTTCAAAGGTAATTCATTATGTAAGAAGTTTTTTTCGGGATTATGAAACTTTAAGCCAGGGGTTTCAAGGTAACATTAATCCTGATTGCATATCCACCTGGCTGAGGGGGAAGGTGTATTACTAGCAATTTTTCCTTATGGTCAATTGTTAATTAATGTACTTTTTCTGGGGAGATTGTTTCCCCCCAATTGTTTTGTAATACTATTGGGGTTATCATTTTAATAAAGGG
>NW_026476664.1:0-28051 GCF_026875155.1 Cherax quadricarinatus
GGTTCAGACATGTATGCGTGGGGCCCAGCCCGACATAATGGACTGTCCGAGGGGGCATTCACCAAATTCATTTCCCAAATAACAAAAAACATAAAGTGGGACCAAGTAAACCAAGTCCTAACCGACAGAAGCTGGGAAGATATACTAAGCAACACGAGACCCTAACTTATGCCTAGAACAGATTAACTTGGTGGCACTCGATGTATGCACAAGGCTTATTCCTCTAAGAAAAAGGAGGAGTAGATGTAAAATAGAAAGAGACAGGCGCTCCCTTTACAGGCGACGGAAAAGAATAACAGAGCGGCTAAAAGAGGTCAATATATCTGAAATGCGTAGGGAGACACTGGTCAGAGAAATAGCAAGCATCGAACTTTAGCTAAAGGAATCTTATAGGAGTCAGGAATCGCGGGAAGAACTAAAAGCCATAAATGAAATCGAAAGAAACCCAAAATATTTCTTCTCCTATGCCAAATCAAAGTCGAGAACAACGTCCAGTATTGGGCCCCTACTTAAACAAGATGGGTCCTACACAGATGACAGCAAGGAAATGAGTGAGCTACTCAAGTCCCAATATGACTCAGTTTTTAGCAAGCCGCTAACCAGACTGAGAGTCGAAGATCAAAATTAATTTTTTATGAGAGAGCCACAAAATTTGGTTAACACAAGCCTATCCGATGTTATCCTGACGCCAAATGACTTCGAACAGGCAATAAATGACATGCCCATGCACTCTGCCCCAGGGCCAGACTCATGGAACTCCGTGTTCATAACAAGACTGCAAGAAGCCCCTATCACGAGCCTTTTCCATCCTATGGAGAGGGAGCATCGACACGGGGGTCGTCCCACAGTTACTAAAAACAACAGACATAGCCCCACTCCACAAAGGGGGCAGTAAAGCAACAGTAAAGAACTACAGACCGATAGCATTAACATCCCATATCATAAAAATCTTTGAAAGGGTCCTAAGAAGCAAGATTACCACCCATCTAGAAACCCATCAGTCACACAACCCACGGCAACATGGGTTTAGAACAGGTCGCTCCTGTCTGTCTCAACTATTGGATCACTACAACAAGGTCCTAAATGCACTAGAAGATAAAAAGAATGCAGATGTAATATATACAGACTTGCAAAAGCCTTCGCAAGTGTGACCATGGTGTAATAACGCACAAAATGCATGCTAAAGGAATAACAGGAAAAGTCGGTCGATGGATCTATAATTTCCTCACTAACAGAACACAGAGAGTAGTCGTCAACAGAGTAAAGTCCGAGGCAGCTACGGTGAAAAGCTCTGTTCCACAAGGCACAGTACTCGCTCCCATCTTGTTCCTCATCCTCATATCCGACATAGACAAGGATGTCAGCCACAGCACCGTGTCTTCCTTTGCAGATGACACCCGAATCTGCATGACAGCGTCCTCCATTGCAGACACTGCAAGGCTCCAGGCGGACATCAACCGAATCTTTCAGTGGGCTGCAGAAAACAATATGAAGTTCAACGATGAGAAATTTCAATTACTCAGATATGGTAAACATGAGGAAATTAAATCTTCATCAGAGTACAAAACAAATTCTGGCCACAAAATAGAGCGAAACACCAACGTCAAAGACCTGGGAGTGATCATGTCGGAGGATCTCACCTTCAAGGACCATAACATTGTATCAATCGCATCTGCTAGAAAAATGACAGGATGGATAATGAGAACCTTCAAAACTAGGGATGCCAAGCCCATGATGACACTCTTCAGGTCACTTGTTTCTATCTAGGCTGGAATATTGCTGCACACTAACAGCACCTTTCAAGGCAGGTGAAATTGCTGACCTAGAAAATGTACAGAGAACCTTCATGGCACGCATAACGGAGATAAAACACCTCAATTACTGGGAGCGCTTGAGGTTCCTAAAACTGTATTCCCTGGAACGCAGGCGGGAGAGATACATGATTATATACACCTGGAAAATCCTAGAGGGACTATACCGAACTTACACACGAAAATCACTCACTACGAAAGCAAAAGACTTGGCAGACGATGCAACATCCCCCCAATGAAAAGCAGGGGTGTCACTAGCACGTTAAGAGACCATACAATAAGTGTCAGGGGCCCGAGACTGTTCAACTGCCTCCCAGCATACATAAGGGGGATTACCAACAGACCCCTGGCAGTCTTCAAGCTGGCACTGGACAAGCACCTAAAGTCGGTTCCTGACCAGCCGGGCTGTGACTCGTACGTTGGTTTGCGTGCAGCCAGCAGCAACAGCCTGGTTGATCAGGCTCTGATCCACCAGGAGGCCTGGTCACAGACCGGGCCGCGGGGGCGTTGACCCCCGGAACTCTCTCCAGGTAAACTCCAGGTAATACATTGACACATGGACATTTACACCTGCCTTGGTCATTTACTATTGTCTAGGAATATATACGAAGTATTTATAGGTCCCAGCTATGTTTTGGATACACAGGAGTATAGAAAAGAAGAGGAAAGAAGAAGGAAGAAGAAGGAATAAGAAGGAAGAAGTTCCCTTGAAGCAATGTGTAAGACAAGTGTCAGTGACATACATCTGGGAGGGCAGTGATAAGATGAGATAAGGGATGACATTTGATGGGCGCCAGTGAGGGTGCAGATATAAGATGAGACAAGGGATGACATCTGATGTGGCACCAGCGAGGGTGCAGAGATATGATAAGGGGTGACATTTGATGAGCTTGTATCTCTGTCTCTGATTATCTGTCTCTCTGTCTTGTCTCCCTGTCTGCTTGTCTCTTTCTCTGTCTCAGAGAGAGCCACTGTGAACCAACAGGTATTCTTATGCATTATATCTACAAGCACAGTATAGCACTTTGGATTTTTTTTAGGTTATCCTAGGTAATTTACACTATGTATAATTGTATTTGTGTGTACCTGTGAGACAGATAAAAAGAGATAGAGACAGATTGATAGAGACAGTCAGAGACAGAGGTAGACAGAGATAGACAGACCCTAAACTTGGGGTTAACATCACCTTCCTCTTAAAAGGGAAGTGTTAATATGACACTACATCAGTGAATCCTTGGTGTTTGCTGCACTGTTTGCTCTAGCTGGCACTCAATTTAACTGGCACTCCCACAAGGTACTAAGTGGTCCCAGATTTGTTTAATATGGTGCACCCTGAGTGTTAAGACCCATTCTATGCGGACCAGGCATCTCAGGCCAATCATGCCAAATTTGGAGGCAGATAAAATAAAACGTATATATGTACATTTGGGGCGCTAGCAGTAAGAACATATATACGTATACGATTGGACCGTTTAGGGGTTAAATTGTCAGGAGGTTGTAATCATTCTCACAGCAGCTTTCTGTTGTATAATTAAGGTTTAAGGTGATTTGCTGTGGTTCAACCCCATGCACAAATACCATATGTGAGGTAAGGGTAGACGAGAGAAGTGGTAAAGAGCAAGAAGCAGTGGCATCATAAGGGGGGGCACCCTGGGTGACACCAGCTAGGGGTGACACCATAGAGCTGACATTTAAAGCACTCCAGAGCAATTATTATTTATTTTTATTATTATTATTATTATTATTATTATTACCATTGTCATACCTTGTTCACAGATTTTAATTATTTCTTAAGCTGCCACGATACACTGAGAATGTAAACACACATACGAACACACCAGCTAACCCCTTAACTGTGAACTTCTTTTGTACTTCCATTTTCCTCTTGTTTTCCTCTTCCAAGTGCTGCTGCACTTTTAACTCTATCTTCTACTATGGGATGCACAATAAAGTACAAATTTATAGACGAAATATGTAGTCTTGGAGATTGCTTGATGCTGAGACGCATCACTAACCCCTTTAACAATGAACTTCTTTTATACTTCTATTTTCCTTTTGTTTTTCCTCTTGGAAGAGGGAAAACAACAGGGAAATTTGTACAAATATGTAGTCTTGGAGACTGTGAAAGCTTGTGTACTGAGTGGCTGTAGGAAGGAGATTCAGATACTTGACGCTGAGACGCTGCGCTGCCTGTTCACAACCCAAGTTCTCGTACAGTATACAACAACAACTCGTCAGAGAGCCCGTCCTCTGAGATGTCGGTAAACGAGTATGTCAGTAAGTGAGGAGAGGCTGTAATTCCATTAACAAGTACAGTGGAACCTCAGTTTTCGTTTGTCTTGGTTTTTGTTGAATTTGGCTTTTGACGACTTTTTCGTCAAAATTTTGTCCCAGTTTTCATTCCTCACCTTGGTTTTCGTCGAGTTGACAGTAGTCTGTCGTACTGAACGTGTCAGCCCACACCCACACAAAGCATCCCACATGCTCTGAGTCAGTCTGGCTTTGTTTCTCGTCGGTAGAGGGTGGCAGAGATGGTGGTAGAGGGTGGTAGTGATGGTGGTAGAGGATGGTAGTGGCTGTGATGGTGGTAGAGGGTGGTAGTGACTGTGATGGTGGTAGTGGTTGTGATGGTGTAGAGGGTGGTAGTGATTGTGATGGTGAAGAGGGTGGTAGTGGTTGTGATGGTGGTAGAGGGTGGTTGTGATGGTGGTAGAGGGTGGTAGTGATTGTGGTTGAGGGTAGTAGTGATGGTGGTAGAGATAACCTCTCCTCCCTCTCCCCTCCTTGCCGTCTTCCATACGCCAACAAGAGTCTTCAATAAAGGTAAAAGTGGTGTTAAATGTTCATTTATCCCTTTCATTAGTCCTTTATATTTATTTCTCTTGCTTTTCTGTATGTAAAACTATAGTTATTCTCTATAAAATGTATTTTTTGTTAATACTTTTGGGTGTCTGGAACAGATTAATTGGATTTACATTATTTCTAGTGGGAAATATTGCTTCAGTTTTCGTCGAATTCGGTTTTTGTCAGACTTTCTGGAACAAATGAATGATGAAAACCAAGGTTCCACTGTACGTACGTAGTTGAATAACAAGTTACAGTATTATATTTTATATCAACCAAGGTAGTAGTGGTTTAGCAGTAATTAAATTAACAAGTAGTTGAATAACAACTTACAGTATCATATTTTAGCACATTATACATAATGAGATTAAGACCATTTAGTTTTGAAATAATTTTATAAAATATGGCAATTTTTGAGTGGTGTTTTATAGTGTTTGTATTGTTAATTTTGGGAGATAAGGTGATTTCTAAGTAGAGCCTTGAACTGGTGTACAGGCAGGGGCCCTTTTGTATTTTCAGGCAATGAATTCCAGATCTTAGGGCCCTTGATATGCATAGCATTTTTGCAGAGGGAGAGATGGACACGAGATATATCAAAGAGTGTTTTGTGTCTTGTGTTATGCAAGTGTGTTCTGTTGTAGTTCTCGAGAAGGAGTTTGAGAAGAGGGTTTATATTGGAGAAGAGTGTTCTGTGTATAAGGCATAATAATATAAGTGAATATTTTATATGTTAAGCAGGTTCAAGCTCTTAAATAGCAGTGGGATGTGTCTGGCCCAGGAGTTTGTAATCATTCTCACAGCAGCTTTCTGTTGTATAATTAAGGTTTAAGGTGATTTGCTGTGGTTCAACCCCATGCACAAATACCATATGTGAGGTAAGGGTAGATGAGAGAGTGGTAAAGAGCAAGAAGCAGTGGCATCATAAGGGGGCACCCTGGGTGACACCAGCTAGGGGTGACATCACAGAGCCTCTAAAGGTGACACTAATGCCCAAAACAGTGCTGCAGCAACATAAGACCAGAATCCTTTGTTTCATATAGCCTCTTATGATTACAGAGTACAAATAGGCCTATATAGGGAAAAATCATTGATTTTGATGTGACAGATGATTTTGCAGGATTGAAGGCAAGGAAATTTAAGATCAGATTCACTGAGATGTTACCTGTACTCAGGGTCAAATCGGAACTAGTGTTTCTCTGATATTGCAGTGTTTTTCTTTATTTTTCAATTTTTTTTTTTTTTTTTTTCTTTTTTTTTTTATTTATTGTTGAGATGAGTAAATGTAGGATCTGTTGCCTGTATCAAGTGGAAATTGGAGTTTATGGTTCCTCATATTACTACATTATTTATTGTATCACTAATAAAGTTGAGAAGTATTCTCCTGTTCGGTTTATGGCCCTTAAATGTTTTCATTGCTAAGCATTACGGGGGAGTAAACTGAGTTTATTCCCCCATCCCCCGACCTTGGATTTCATGAGGGTGACACCAAAGATGCCGCCCGGGTGTCACCAACCCTAGCAATGCCACTTGGCAAGAAGTGCCATTTGGGGTACATACACCGTATTTTAGAGAAGATGCCTACTGTTTGGGAGATTTTTTTTTGAAATATGCTGCATGTGGGTCTGAAATTTAAGACGGTTGTCAATGTGGAGCTCTAGAATTTTCTGTCAGTGTGTCTTGAATGGGGGAAGCATTTTTCAATATGTATTGTAGCTCTCTTTCCAAACAGTTTGAAGTAGGTTTTGTCGATATTGAGAGTAAGTTTGTTGGCCATCATCCAAGTGGATTTTTAACAGCTCATCATTTACAGTGTTTCTAAGTATGATTTGGTTTGGGTGAGAGAAGATGTAGTTAGCGTCATCTCCAAAAAGAACAGGTTTATGTAGTTTGGAGGCTTTTAGGGACAGGGGCCGGATTACCGCATAGGCAAACTAGACTTTGCCTAGGGCCCCGCGGTCCAAGGGGTTCAGGGCTCATCCAAGACTGTGCACATGGTGCAAGTGCAAAGGGGTCCCTACCTAAAAAGTTCAAGAGATTGGAGAGTAAAATTGATTTTTAAAAATTAATTAAAACAAAAATAATTAAATAAAATAAAATAAAAATAAATAAACCTAACCATAGATGGCAACACTCAACACGCCTTTGTTTACATCAGAACAGCTGTGTTTTCCCACTAATGGGTGAGTATTCAAATTCAAAGTTTATTCTCTATAAGGATTACAATGCTGAGTTTACAGAAATTTGGTTATTGTTTGGTTTACATGTAGTAAAATTGTAATTACAGAGTGTACCACTAGAACGCTTAGCATGGCTAGGCATTTCGGGCATACTTAGTTTTATTCTTAATTGTAAAATATTAAAAATTTTATGAGGTAAGTTGGTATTATGGCTAAGTGACTAAATACTAGTTTGTGGAGATTCCTCTCCAATTTTCTGTAGTAATTACACGTTATCTAGACTTGTACTGTGACCAATTTTCTGTAGTAATTACACGTTATCTAGACTTGTACTGTGACAAATTAACTGAAGTGTTGTTGATAGAAATTGATGTGTATGGATAAATGTTTGTTTTTGCCTCTAAATGTTAAGGGAGGTACCTGATAGGGTTACTTGACCAGTAAAGATGCATGGACCAGTAAAGACCCCATTTTTGGTAAAAAATACTATAAAGAAAAACCTAAAAACACAAACTGACTTCCGTTTGTATGTTTTAAAAGCACTTTGTCCTGTCTTTAAGTCTTTATCATTTCAATAACAGATCCAATTGATTGATGTTCTACTCATTCCGTCGCAAATGCTTAGTTTTCAAGTTGTGACGGAAGTGATGTAGAACATCAATTAATTTACTACATATTTCCCCAGAAAACACATAAGCCACATCAGAAAATTGTTGGTTGGGTGAAACGAAAAATGTCCCTGCTTCTTTAATTCTCATGTCCTTATCTATGGTGGTAGGCCATATATCATGCAAAACATAATGATTAGTTTAGTTATGAAAATGGTAATATAAATAACATTGTGCATTGTTCTTGGACTCAGTATGATTTCTGTTTAAGTAAATTGGAGATCAAGGAGGATGAATTAGTAAAATATTCGTAGCCCAAATCACTAACCTAATCTATGGTAAAAGTTCTGTATATGACTCCTTTCTAGTAACGTTTTGAATTTTTAGATGCGCAGCCAGAGGAAAGGGGGCTACAAGAGCCATATCCCCCAATTGACAGAAAAAAAAAATTTAATAATTAAAAAATTAATAATAAGTGATAATGAAAAATTTGTATTTGCATGATTACAGACAGTGATACATCCTCATTATGGCATCTTGTGAACGTGATGTTGGACGTTCTTATGCGAGTGGGTCACAGTAAAGAAAGAAGAAAATTCAAGAAGAACAGAAAAAGAAAGATGTAGGAAGCTGCAGAAAGATCACAGACATGCTCACGAAAACAATTTCTGATGTTACCAGTACAGTTGAATCTGCAGATACGTCAGATCATACAGGAAGCCCTCCCTCCATTATTTCTCAGCCAGCATCTACTTCTTTTGTGTCTCCTCTCAATGTCTCAATGGACATTTCATCCACAAGATTTGTCTTAAAAGATCCTGCCTCATGGCCAAATGTAATCCCAGATTCTCTACGTAATGCTTTCATTGCAGAAAACTTCAGTCAAACTCTGAACATTGACTTTAGGAAATCAGCAAGGATTTATGATGATGGAAGTCGTCGGTTCTTAAAGTCACCTATGTTTTATAGGAAGCTTGCAAATTCAGAAACTGTGAAAAGATCATGGATGGTATACTCTGAAAGCTCAGGAAAAGTGTACTATTCAGCATGCAAGCTATTTTCTACCAAAGAAAATACCTTCACACAGGGGTTCAATGACTGGAAAAATTCCAAGCATTTCGAGGAACATGAAAACAGCACCACTCACAGGAGCTGCATTTTAGCCAGTGTATTTCGTGCACAGAAAAAAGGCTTATTGGATTCTCATTTGGAAAATCAAACTGAAAAAGAGCGCACTTATTGGAGAAAAGTTCTAGAAAGAGTTGTTGCTGTTGTAAAATTCTTAGCTCTAAGAGGACTTGCTTTCTGTGGAGAAAATGAGGTTTTTGGTTCGGAAAACAATGGCAATTTCCTAGGGATCATAGAACTGTTAGCACAATTCGATCCATTCTTAGCAAATCATGTGTCACACCTTGAGAATGCAGGAAGAGGCACTGTATCTTACATGTCATCTACTATATGCAATAAATTTATTGAACTGATGACTAAGAAGGTCCTCAATAACATCATAGCAGCTGTGAAAACTGTAAAATACTTTGCAATAAGTGTAGATTCAACACCAGATATTTCACATACAAATCAATTGACATTCATTGTTCGCTTTGTCGACTCCAGTGGTAAGCCTGTAGAGCGCTTTATAAAATTCATTCCTCTTTCAGGCCATGATGGAGAAACAATGATGAATGTAGTACTGGATACTCTGCTTGAACATGATCTCTCTATTATGGATTGCCGTGGCCAGAGCTACGACAATGCAAGTAACATGTCGGGTAAATATAATGGATTGCAAGCCCGTATCAAGCAAATCAACCCACTTGCTGAATATGTGCCCTGCTCAGCACATTCTCTTAATCTTGTTGGGTCATGTGCTGCGGAGTGTTGTGTCGCTGCAGTTTCATTTTTTTGGACTTTTACAAGCACTCTTTAATTTTTTATCTGCTTCAACGCATCGGTGGAGTATACTCAAGTCAACCATTCATGGAGATGTCATCAAATCATTATCAACAACAAGGTGGTCAGTGCAGCATGATGCAACACATGCTTTGAAAGACAGCTTTGCTGAAATACGTTCTGCTTTGATCCAAATAGCAGAGGATGAAGACCAGACAGCAACTACAAGAAGCGAAGCAGCCAGCTTAGCATCAAAATTGGAAGATTTTGAATTGGCCTTACTCTGTGTGCTTTGGGACTGTATACTGGAATGGTTAAATGCCACGAACAAGACACTTCAGAAAATTGAAATTGAAATGGCTACTTGTGCTAACCTCTATGCAGGCTTAGTGGAATTTGTAAGCTCACTTTGCAATGATGAAGCTTTTGAAATGTTTGAAGAGAAAGCTAAACTGCTGGTAAAAGACTACAGTTACCGGGCAGATCATCAGCGGTCAAGGAAGAGGAAACGCAATTTTGAAGAGCCAGACAATGAAATTGTGTTGCTACCAATGCAGAAATGTAAGACAGCTACATACTTCGTCATTCTTTATTCACTGATTACAGAATTGGTGAAAAGAAAAGAAATCTACCAGAATCTCAATGACAAGTTTGGATTTCTGTTCAAAATTACTACTATGCCAGATGCAGAATTGAGAGAAGCTGCATTAAAGTTGCAACAACACCTTTCAGCAGATGTTCAGGACACATTTGTTGAAGAAATAGTTCATTTTTCTGGGTATATGAATCAGATTAAAGCTCCACCTGAAAAAATGTGTGCCCTCAGCTGCTTTGAAACATTTAAGAAATGCAGGTATCTCAGAAACCTTCCCTAATGTTGACATAGTGTATCGCCTTTGCCTAACACTTCCAGCCACTAACTGTGAAGGAGAACGTTCATTTTCTGTTTTGAAAAGAGTGAAAAACCAGCTCCGTTCAACAATGAGCCAAGACAAATTGTGTAACCTAGCCTTGTTGACCATTGAGTCTGATCTAACAAGAAATATTGATTTTTAGAATATAATTGATGATTTTGCCAATATGAAATCCAGAAAAAAGTTTATTTAAGAAGTGCCTGTGAATATAAACAATTCTTTACTTTCTGAGTTTATATGATTTGATAGTCTTATGCATGATGCAATGATAACAATAATGGTCAGTGATTTATAAAGGGAATAATAGTTCTGTAGTGGTTATGCTGAATATAATAGGTACATGATGTCACTACTTTAATAGCCTAATCTAGTAATACTATGCTGTCTTGAGTTTATTCTCTTTAAAATGCATGATTTAACAAGATAGTTATAATGGCTGTTGGTAAATGGTTTTGGTTGTCTTGATGTACTTTCCCTATTAAATTTAATCTAAATAGCCAGAATGTATTTAATTAGACCTTAAACAGGCTCACACCGACCCCCCCCCCCCCAAGCTGGAAGGGGTCGCTTCGCTTAACCGTAACTCAAAGGGGCCCCGCCAATCTGAATAGCCTAGGGCCCGGAGACTTCTTAATCTGGCCCTGATTAGGGAGGTCATTGATGTAAATGAGAAAGAGTAATGGTCCAAGGACAATACCCTGGGAGACTCCAACAAGAACAGGTTGTGTGATGCAGGCAACACCATTTGCATATACCATACTGGGGTCTATTGCTAAGATATGATTTTAGGAAATTGAGTGAGTGTCCTCTGACCCCATAATGTTCAAGTTTTAGGTGCAAGAGATCGTGGTCAACTGTATCAAATGTTTTCTGTAGGTCTGTGAAGAGGCCCAGTGGAATTTCCTTTTTTTCCACCGCCGTATATCGAAGCTCGAGCATATGTATAATTACATCGTTTGTGCTTTTGCTTGGCCTAAATCCAATAATAATCGTCCGGCCTGAAAGTTGTCCATTTCGGAAATAGTCCCATTATTACATCTAAACATTGGCTCGCAAATGGTCCGTTAACTCACTAATCGTCTTTGGTCCGGGACGCGTACTCACGCTCTGAGCCGCCTCCGCCTGCCTCCCAGCCAGTGTGTGCCATTGTTTACCAGTGAGCGACGGTCCCCTCACATGCTCCTTCGAAATATTTCATAATATTCCATTGATTTTAGTGCTTGCAAGTGCTAAATAGCCTACCATGACTCCAAAGAAAGCTTCTAGTGCCAGCCCTTTGGTAAAGAATGTGAGAAACACATATAATTTATGAAAAAGTTTGTAGAAAAATACAAAGGTGGTGGTGGTAGAGTGGAAGCAGTTGTGATAGTGGTTGATGGTGGTAGTGATGGTGGTAGAAGGTAGTAGTGATGGTGGTAACAGTTCTAATGGTGGTAGAAGGTCATAGTGATGGTGGTAGAGGGTTCCTTCTTTAGTGATTCAGCGATTCTACCAACTCCTCCAATGTTGTTGGAGTTATATAGGGCTACAGAAAACACCACCGCCTCAGCTGCTGCTTCACCACCATTATGGATGGCTTGCTCTCAGTGGCCCTTATATACCCAACAACAACACAACACAACACCTCTCGTGACATACGTAATGACTTATTTTATTCATTCTAGAGTATATTCCATGTTTCTATGTTATTAATATTGTTTATTATGTCATATTAGTTGAAATTGTGATAGATAAATAAGCCAAAGAGTTGATATTAGTGTCATATTTTCCAACAATAAACTTGCCATCCCTCCCTCACACAAACAAGTCTCCAATAAGAACATAGAAAGGAGGAACACTGCAGTAGGCTGCTGGCCCATACTAGGCCCAGTCCTTCATAAATCCAACCCACTAACAGAATAAATGCTACCTAAGCAAATAAGCTCAGATGCAAGTCCAACTCAAATCCAACCCTCTCACTCATGTATTTATCCAACCTAAATTTGAAACTACCCAATGTTTTAGCTTCGATCACCCTACTAGGCAGAACCGTTCCACTCATCAACTACCACTATTACCAATGTTCATTTATACATTTTATTAGTGCTTTACATTTATTTGGAATTTTTTTTCTGCATGTAAATCTATATTTATGCTAGGGAAGTGACCCCTGAAGTGACTTAGAGTCCTTATGGAGGGGGATTCCCCTTCACAAACAATAACCTCTCTTCCCTTCTCCTCCTCCCTGTCTTCCATTCATCAACGACAGCCTTCAATAAAGGTAACTGTCATGTTGAATGTCATGTTGAATATTCATTCTTTTGTGCATGTAAATCTATCTTTTAGGTAAAAAAAAAATTGTTGTTGATACTTCTGGGTGTCTGGAATGAATTAATTGGATTTACATTATTCTTATGGGGAAAGTTGATTCGAAAATCGTCTATTTCAATAATAGTCCCACTTCCAGGAACGGATTAAGGACGATAATTGAGGGACCACTGTATGCTGTGGGATACAAAGTAGGAGTAAACTTGCTTGTGTATTATTTTTTCAAGATTTTTAGACAGAAGGGGTAGGTTTGATATAGGTCTACAATTATTTAAATCAGTAGGATCACCTCCTTTGTGGACTGTTGTAACCCTTGCTGTCTTGAGTAGGCATGGGAAGGTTGAAGATTCAATGGATTTGTTAAAAAGTGTTGTAATAACTGGTGACATAAATGAGAAGCTTTTTTATACATAAATGGTGGTAAGCTATTTAGGTCCCCTGCCTTGTTCTTGAGTGTTGTGATGATGAGTGAGATTTCAATAGGGTTTGTTGGGGATAGGAATAGAGTATTAGGGTAGCTGCCATTGAGGTAGTTTTTTGGTTGTGTGTCTGAGTTTGGGACTTTGCTTGCTAGTGTTGTTCCTACAGTGGAGAAAAAGACATCTGTCACATTAGATCAATTGTAATTGATGAATAAGCCGTAGATTTGATATTAGCATTATATTGAAGTATTTTCTCCTGCCTCCTGAGAGCAGGAATTCCGCGTGAATGGATTAATGCATTTCAATTAATTTCAATGAGGAAAAGTGATTTGATACACGAGCAAATTGAGTTACGAGCTGGGTCACAGAACGAATTAAACTCATAAGTCAAGGTAACACTGTATATATGAAATAACTTCAAAACACTTGAAATTCTGGAAATTTCCAGACATAATGGAGAAACACAGTGCTCACGGAGGAATGTAAACAAACTGGGTGGGGCACAGTGACCGTATCAGAAAATCAGGTGGGGGGGAGCTGTATAGCAAGTTTTGGTCATAATTCGACATGTCCTTATTAGCAGAATGCAGTAAAGTCTGACCACTTTGACTTATGACCAGCTCTCCAACCAGTATGATTTCCTCTGTTCTGTTTATTACAGTATACAGTACACTACTGTATAAACATTTAAAAATATACAGTGGACCCCGGTTTACGATCAGCTCCCAATGCGACCATTATGTAAGTGTATTTATGTAAGTGCGTTTGTATGTGTATGTTTGGGGGTCTGAAATGGAATAATCTAATTCACAATATTCCTTATGGGAACAAATTCGGTCAGTACTGGCACCTGAACATACTTCTGGAATGAAATATATCATAAACTGGGGGGTCCACTGTATTAGAAATATTATAATGGTGCAAAGGTGACATTAAAAAAATATCTAAAGATTGTTAACACAAACCCACTACCAGTATAGTATGCTCCTTGCTTACCGACCAATTCGCTTACCAACCTACTCTTAGAGAACATAACCCCGTCGTTAAGTGAGGAGAGGCTGTACGTATATATCAATGGTATTATCTTGCCTAGGATTACTGTATCATCTGCAAATGTTTTTATTATTAATTCCTTATGAAAAATATTATTTATATTTATTAGTAATTCATCAAAGCATGCAAAGCATGCACCCTGTTGGTGATATTACCCAAGTGAGCATTTTTATTTTATATATTTTTCCCATTTTTCTTTCAATCAGGAAATCTTTCATCTGCTGTAACAATTTGCCTATCATTTTTCCTATTTTCTGCAATTTCCAGATCATTGCAAATACAACAATAAAAGAATGCAAGTGGTGAGGAGCACAGTTACATGGTGAGGAGCACAGAAATGATCAAAGCAGATTCAAGAACTTTATTTAAAATTTTGTTAATGAGTCGTAATTTTTATTTACATGTCAACAGTGAGAAGGATCTCGGTAAAGTTCCTTCCTTGGGAGACCTGTATGAAGGTACACCAATAAAGAAGCACCTTTAAAGATATTCAGATATGCCCCCAAGAAATTAATTAAATTTCTAGGCAGCTGAACTCCAACAGCAACACTTGTAATATATTGTTGTCTATAACTTAGAAAACAAAAACTCTCACTGGTGGAGTGTCTGATCCTATTAAGACATCTGAAACACACTGTTTCGTGAAACAGTTGAGCATCGAGGTTGTTACGGAGGGTGAGAACCCAAATAATAGAACTAAGTTTAAAGTAATACTGTAAAGTACTGACTCACTATTACAGAGGATCTGGTAATATCCCTGTCAACAATGTAGCAAAGCAGCAAGATGGGTGTGATAATAAGTCCTGTTACTAAGAGGCCCATACTGAAGATGTGAGCATCTTCACCACCAAACAGAGAACCTGTTGTCCTTTGTATCATCATAGTCACCAGCAAGAGGATCTGCAAAAATGGAATTAATTCAAAACAACTATTAAATTGAATCCAATCCCTGTCTCTCACACACATTAATGTCACTGAGGCAAGTGTCACTCGCACAGAGCTACGTCTTAATCACAGCATCCTCAAATATGCTGTGATCAATGAATTTTGGCTTAGACATGAAAGAATGGCTCTGTCCAGTGGGTGTGCACAGTATAAAAAAAAAATCTTGCCCAACAGTGCATGATGGGAATAACAAACCTCTGACCCTGTGTTTGGGTTAAAATAGCATCTGTGAGTTTTCTAGGATGAATTTCATTAGTTTATTGATGCTTCTTGATGTCTATTGATAGACCAGAAGACATACTAATGAAATGGAGATGATTTTGATTGGTTTAGATCAGAAGTGGCCTGAAACAGGCCCATAGTGATGGAAATATTTGATTTTTGGCAATTTTACTGAGGAAAGGTCAGGGCCATATAACCCCCAGTCTGTTTTATGGGTTTTTACTAAATCTGCTTCAATAATGTGGTTGGCATAAACCATGACCTATCAATCTTGGTTATATTTAATTAGCTAAGAAAAAGGATAAAACTTAAATTTTTCGTGTGATGATGGATTCAAAATGGAAAGATTATAAGGTTATAATGTGTAATTACAATCTTGATTTGTTAAGTACAAAGAAAGCCACTATCATGCCGGAGCATTTTCAGCACACTAAACCTAATGCTTACAGACTACTTAATACTAGACATATAAATAGTGGTAAATTTTAATTATCTCCATGGGGAAGTGGAACAGAATTCTTCCTCCGTAAGCCATGTGTGTTGTAAGAGGTGACTAAAATGCCGGGAGGAAGGGGTTAGTAACCCCTTCTCCTGTATGAATTACTAAATTTAAAAAGAAAAACTTTTGTTTTTCTTTTTGGGCCACCCTGCCTTGGTGGGATATGGCCGGTGTGTTGAAAGAAAGAAATTTTAATTATACATGCATTGTTTTTCTTATTTCAACAGAGGTAGCTAGTCGTTTACAGTAATTAAATTTATAGTAGGGATGAAGTATAGTAGGGCCCCGCTTTACGGCGTTTCACCTTACGGCATTCCGCTAATATGGCAATGTCAAATTATGACCAAAATTTGCTATACGGCAAGTGGTCTTTCAAATACGGTGCCCCCCCCCACCCGGTTTGTTAACATTCTCTGTGACCACATCTATTATGTCTGGAAACTTTCCAAAATTTCAAGTAGTATTTTATAGTTATTGCGTATTTTATATGTACTCTGATAATTATACTTATGTGTACCTGTACCTAAATATAATTACACACTGTGCTGGTGTGCAGGTACACATTAAAATCGCTAAGAGTCTCTCTACTCATGATGCCAACAGTACATAATAATCATCACTCTTAGGCACATTAAATGTCTTATTTTACATTAATATAGACATTTTCATTAATCTATCTATGATTTTTTCCTCAAAATTATATAAGAAACACGTTACATAGCAAATAAACATGATACATACACTCACAGAATAAAAATTGACGTAAATATGAGATTTGTTTACAAAGCGGCTGTGTAGATAGTGTCGGAAGAATTACGTTTTCTCTAGTCAAACACTGGGGGATACCTGTATAAAAATATTCCTTTCTTATGCCTTCACTCTATATATAGCAATTCACGACCTTTGTGAGTTTAGCGCTTTTTTATTATGATGATAATAATAATATCATCATCTTCACTCTAAAACTGGTGTATTGCATGAAAATGGGAGTGTTGTTGTTTATTTATTCTGTACTAACTTGTACAACTTGTACACAGTGTAAGAGTATTTGTATTGTGAGGTAATTATTATTACAGTGGAACCTCAAAAATTGAACTTAATCTATTCCAGGAGCTAGTTCTAAATTCGAAAAGTCTGAAATTCGAAGCAATATTTCCCATAAGAAATAATGGAAATACAATTAATCCGTTCCAGAAACCCAAAAATATTCACACAAAAAATACATTTTATAGAGATTAATTACAGTTTTACATACACACAACAAATGCTCTAGTCTTTAATTATGTATAGTAATATAAAATAACATTTTTACTTACCTTTATTGAAGATTGGTGATGGCATCTGGAAGATAGGGAGGAGGAGAGAGGGAGTTGGGGTTATTGTTTGGAAGGAGAATCCCCCTCCATGAGGACTTCCAGTATCAAAGCCCTCTCTGGGGTTGCTTCCCTTCTCTGTATTTTAATGCCATTAGGACCAGCTTGAGAGTCATTGGACCCCAGTCTCACAAAATAACTGTCTACAGTCCTCTGTTTCTGTCTCACAAAAAAACTATCCACAATCGTCTGTTTGTCTCAGAAAAAAACTCCACAGTCGTCTGTTTCTGTCTCACAAAATAACTGTCCACAGTCGTCTGTTTCTGTCTCACAAAATAACTGTCCACAGTCATCTGTTTCTTTCTTACAACATAACTGTCCACAGTCCTCTGTACATCCTGGCAAGCTCAACAAGTCTCACTCCAATCTCATACTTCTGTATTATTTCCTTCTTCACATCTATGGTGTTTCTCACTTTCTTTACCACAGGGGTACTGCTACCAAGTTTCTTTGGGCCCATGGCAGCTTATTTCACAGCCCCACAAGCACTAAACACAATTAAATAATCATAAAATATGTGAATGAGATCGCAGGTTAGTGTTCACTCAAGAATAAACAAAGCTAGACTGCTCACGGCGCCTGCGCAGGGACGCAAACAGAGCGGGCCAGCGGACAGGTCCCATACCCGGTGGTCCAAAAATAGGGGCGCGTTCAATAATAGGGACACAGTTTGTCTGAAAAAATGGTCTTATTTTCGAAACGTTTGATATGTGATACGTTCGATTTTTTATTCCAGAGTATAATAAAAAAATATTGTGAGGTAAAAGTTTTACAAACTCTTACAAACGTACGTGAATGAACTAAAAGCAGACACATATTAATACGCATTTATTTCGCCTGACAAAGTGATCACCCACTACCTGTTCAGTTTGTGTTCTTACATTATCTGAACTCCGTATCTTGTTCTCTCTCTCATTTATTCTTTCGCTAACTAGTTGGCTCTCATTGACAATAGCATCTAAGCTTAGCTGATAAAAAGAGGAGTTGTAAGCCTCTTGCTTTAACCCTTTCAGGGTCGCGAGGCCCTCTCCTAAATTTGTTCTCAGGGTCAAAAAATTTTCAGAAAAAACAAAATATTTTTCTTATGAAATGATAATCTTTTCCCTATCATAATAACACCAAAAGTATGAAATATGATGGAAAACTTATGGAATTATGCTCTCACGAAGTTAGCGGTCTCGCCGATGTTTACGCATCTGCAATTTCGCCCAACTTGAGCCCTATTTTTGGCCAATTCCTTTGTACTAGTCGACAAAAATCATATTTATTTCGCTAGAACTCCATTTTTTCTATCACATGAGTACAAGAAACCACCCATTTACCAATTTAAACTATCCAATAAAGTGGTTAGAAATTGGCAATTTTGCCAATTTCACACAAATTTCAGAAGATGCCAATTTCCAAATAGGGTCCAGAATAAACAAGATAGACATTCCTGGCACTAAAATAACAAGTTCTCTGTTCGTTAGTCATGTCCCAGGCCCCTCTTATATTTCTTTTGCTTTCCACTTTGAATTGTTATTCTCACAAAAAAATAAAAGATTTACTGTTATGCAGACTACTGCTTTAGTGCAGAAATGGCATAAATATATCAGCGCACTTGTGAAAGAATATTAGACTCACCAGTTGATGTGTATTAGACGCTTGGCATGATTTGTTTACTTTTGAACTTTGGTAAAAATCGAACATTTCTGCTACTTTGAGCTCAATTTCAAAGTACTTTTCATTGTGAAACCAATCAAAATCATCTCAATTTCTGTAATATGTCTTCCATTCTATATAAATGAGACCAGGAAAACTAGAATACAACCATAAATACCATACGAAAATACAGTGCAAAGTCGCTGTTTTAATCTAAAACACAGTCAAAGATTTTTTTTTTCTCATTACGCACTGTGTGCTGCAGGATTTTTTTATACTGTGCACACTGACCACACTGACCCATTCTTTCATATATAGGCCTACCAGCTTTCTCTCCCTAGACTTGAAGGCACTAGAATTTAGGCGTTCTAGTATGTCAATAACCCTGGTGCGTAAGCCGTACTGGTACGTCGAAAACCCTGAAAGGGTTAAGTGCCAAGTTAGAGGATGATAGTGTGCCATTCTGATTTTATTCGATAAAACACCTGCCACTCACTTCTCACACATTAATATTAATATTTTAACCCTTTCAGGGTCCGTCCCGTAGATCTACGGCTTTACGTTCAGGGTCCAAACCGTAGATCTACGCCATGAGCTCAGCTCACTCTGATAAACTGTGAGTGGTACATTTGGGCCTAGATATGAGAGAATACATCTATGTGGTATGTGTGCACCACATAAAACAGATCCTGCAGCACACTGTGTATAATGAGAGAAAAAAAAATGAAATCATGATTTTTCGATTAAAACAGCAACTTTGCAGTGTTTTTTCGTATGTTTTTTATAGTTGTATTTGCGATTTCTTGGTCTCATTTGATAGAATGGAAGACATATTACAGAAATAGAGATGATTTTGATTGGTTTTAGCACTGGAAATGGCTTGAAACTGAGCTCAAAGTAGCAGAAATGTTAAATTTTTGCCGATATTCAAGAGTAAACAAACGACCTCACACGTTAATACACGCCAGCTGGTGGTTCTAAGATACATTCACAAATATGGTGATGATATTTATACAATTATTACAGTACAGTGGACCCCCGCATAACGATGGCATCACATAGCGATTTTTCCGCATAACGATTACTTTTATCGCAAAATTTTTGCCGCGCATACGATTAAAAACCCGCTTACCGATTTTCGTCCGAGACGCGTCCAATGTGCCCTCAGCCAGCCTCACATGTGCCGCCCGTCCCATTGTTTACCAGCCAGCCTCCGCGGTAACATCCAAGCATACACTCGGAATATTTCGTATTATTACAGTATTTTCGGTGCTGTTTCTGGAAAATAAGTGACCATGGGCCCCAAGAAAGCTTCTAGTGCCAACCCTACACCTCAAAGGGTAAGAATTACTATAGAGATGAAGAAAGAGATAATTGATAAGTATGAAAGTGGAGTGCGTATAGCCGACCTAGTCAAGCTGTACAAGAAACCCCAATCAACCATCGCTACTATTGTGGGCACCAGAAAGACAATCAAGGAAGCTGTTCTTGCCAAAGGTTCAACTGTGTTTTCGAAACAAAGATCGCAAGTGATGGAAGATGTTGAGAGACTCTTATTGGTGTGGATAAATGAAAAACAGATAGCAGGAGATAGCGTCTCTCAAGCGATCATATGTGAAAAGGCTAGGAAGTTGCATGAGGATTTAATTAAAAAAATGCCTGCAACTAGTGATGATGTGAGTGAATTTAAGGCCAGCAAAGGTTGGTTTGAGAGATTTAAGAAGCGTAGTGGCATCCATAGTGTGATAAGGCATGGTGAGGCTGCCAGTTCGGACCACAAAGCGGCTGAAAAATATGTGCAGGAATTCAAGGAGTACATAGAAACTGAAGGACTGAAACCTGAACAAGTGTTTAATTGTGATGAAACAGGCCTGTTCTGGAAGAAAATGCCAAGCAGGACCTACATTACTCAGGAGGAAAAGGCACTCCCAGGACATAAGCCTATGAAAGACAGGCTTACTTTGTTGATGTGTGCCAATGCTACTGGTGATTGCAAAGTGAAGCCTTTATTAGTGTATCACTCTGAAACTCCCAGAGCGTTCAGGCAAAAGAATGTCCTCAAGGATAATTTGTGTGTGCTGTGGAGGGCAAACAGTAAGGCATGGGTCACTAGGGAATTTTTCTATAACTGGTTACACCATGCATTTGCCCCAATGTGAAAAATTACCTAACTGAAAAGAAATTAGAACTTAAGTGCCTCCTGGTGTTAGACAATGCCCCTGGTCATCCTACAGACGTGGCAGAGCGACTTTATGGGGACATGAGCTTCATTAAGGTGAAGTTTTTGCCTCCTAATACCACTCCTCTCCTGCAGCCCATGGACCAGCAGGTTATTTCCAACTTCAAGAAACTGTACACAAAAGCTCTGTTTGAAAGGTGCTTTGTAATGACCTCAGAAACTCAACTGACTCTAAGAGAGTTTTGGAGAGATCACTTTAATATCCTCAATTGTGTAAACCTTATAGGTAAGGCTTGGGAGGAAGTGACAAAGAGGACCTTGAACTCTGCTTGGAAGAAACTGTGGCCAGAATGTGTAGACAAAAGGGATTTTGAAGGGTTTGAGGCTAACCCTGAGAATCCTGTGCCAGTTGAGGAATCCATTGTGGCATTGGGAAAGTCCTTGGGGTTGGAGGTTAGTGGGGAGGATGTGGAAGAGTTGGTGGAGGAGGACAATGAAGAACTAACCACTGATGAGCTGATAGATCAACTTCAAGAGCAAGAGGCCAGACCTGAGGAAACTGGTTCAGAGGAGGGGAGAGAGAAATTGAAGAAGTTGCCTACTACAAAGATAAAGGAAATCTGTGCTAAGTGGCTTGAAGTGCAAACCTTCATGGATGAAAATCACCCTCACACAGCTATTGCAAGCCGTGCTGGTGATTATTACACTGACAATGTTGTGAAACACTTTAGGCAAGTCATAAAGGAACGAGAGGTACAGGCCACTATGGACAGATATCTTGTGCGAAAGAAGTCCAGTGACTCTGAAGCTGGCCCTAGTGGCATTAAAAGAAGAAGGGAAGTAACCCCAGAAAAGGACTTACTACCTCAAGTCCTAATGGAAGGGGATTCCCCTTCTAAACACTAACACACTCTCTCCCCTCCTCCCATCCCATCAATCATCACCAGATCTTCAATAAAAGTAAGTGTCATTTAATTGTGCATGCCTTTTTCAGTTTGTGTGTATTAAAATTAACATTTCATGTGGTAAAAAAAAATTTTTTTCATACTTTTGGGCGTCTTGCACGGATTAATTTTATTTCCATTATTTCTTATGGGGAAAATTCATTCGCATAACGATTATTTCGCATAACGATGAGCCCTCTTGCACGGATTAAAATCGTTAACCGGGGGTCCACTGTATTGCATAACAGTAAATCTTCTATTTTTTGGTGTGAATAAAAATTCATTATGTGAATAAAAAATCAAAATGGAATTTATTTGTAAAGCCTCAAAACATAACTAATGAACAGAGGAAATGTTAGTTTAGTGCCAGGAATGCCTACATTGTTCATTCTGGACCCTATTTTGAAATTGGAATATTTTGAACTTTGTGTTAAATTGGCCAAATTAACAATTTCCGATCACTTTATTTTGTAGTTGACACAGTTGACTTGGCGATTTCTTGTGCTCAATCGATAGAATAGAAGTAATACTAGTGAAATAGCTAAGAATTTGGTTGATTGGAATAATGTAATTGGCCTAAAATGGGAGTCAAAGTCGGCAAAATCGCCGATTCGTAAATATCGCTGACACATCAAAATTCGTGAGAGCATAATTTCGTCAATTTTCCACCAAATTTCGTACTTTTTGTTTTATTACCTTCACAAAAAGATTATCTACGATTTCCTAAGAAAAAATAACAAATTTTTTTTTTTTAAATTCTTGGACACTGGTGCGTGACTCCAGATTTGGGCCTTGGACCCTGAAAGGGTTAAGGTATGTAATAAGTGTACTCTGTGTGTATCTTACCTTTTATTGTGTTTTTTTTTTTGCCTATTTCTATTGCTAACTTAATATAAGTTAGTGTATAAGTTAGTATATAAGTTAGGCCACGGAGCACCATACAGGCCATGGGGCACCATACAGGCCACGGGGCACCGTACAGGCCATGGGCCACCATACAGGCCACGGGGCACCGTACAGGCCATGGGCCACCATACAGGCCCGGGGCACCGTATAAATCAGTCCTGCTGGAAGTCATACCCAGGGTGTAATACGGCAGTTCGTGGCAGTTCGTAGCCACCTTGAAAAGCATAAATTAATCAACGAATCTCAGCATGGTTTTACAAAGGGGCGTTCATGCCTTACGAATTTATTAATTTTTTTCACTAAGGTATTTGAGGAGGTAGATCATGGTAATGAATATGATATTGTGTATATGGACTTCAGTAAGGCTTTTGACAGGGTCCCACATCAGAGACTATTGAGGAAAATTAAAGCACATGGAATAGGAGGAGAAATTTTTTCCTGGATAGAGGCATGGTTGACAAATAGGCAGCAGAGAGTTTGCATAAATGGGGAGAAATCAGAGTGGGGAAGCGTCACGAGCGGTGTTCCACAGGGGTCAGTGTTGGGCCCCCTGCTGTTCACAATCTACATAAACGACATAGATGAGGGCATAAAGAGCGACATCGGCAAGTTTGCCGATGACACCAAAATAGGCCGTCGAATTCATTCTGACGAGGACATTCGAGCACACCAGGAAGATTTGAATAGACTGATGCAGTGGTCGGAGAAGTGGCAGATGCAGTTTAATATAGACAAATGCAAAGTTCTAAATGTTGGACAGAACAATAACCATGCCACATATAAACTAAATAATGTAGATCTTAATATTACGGATTGCGAAAAAGATTTAGGAGTTCTGGTTAGCAGTAATCTGAAACCAAGACAACAGTGCATAAGTGTTCGCAATAAAGCTAATAGAATCCTTGGCTTCATATCAAGAAGCATAAATAATAGGAGTCCTCAGGTTGTTCTTCAACTCTATACATCCTTGGTTAGGCCTCATTTAGATTATGCTGCACAGTTTTGGTCACTGGATGGGTATGGGGTGCATAATAAACATATTAAACTATTAAACTAACGTATTGCAGAATGGATATAAATTCTCTGGAAAATGTACAAAGGAGGATGACAAAGTTGATCCCATGTATCAGAAACCTTCCCTATGAGGATAGACTAAAGGCCCTGAATCTTCACTCTCTAGAAAGACGTAGAATTAGGGGGGATATGATTGAGGTGTATAAATGGAAGACAGGAATAAATAAAGGGGATGTAAATAGTGTGCTGAAAATATCTAGCCTAGACAGGACTCGCAGCAATGGTTTTAAGTTGGAAAAATTCAGATTCAGGAAGGATATAGGAAAGTACTGGTTTGGTAATAGAGTTGTGGATGAGTGGAACAAACTCCCGAGTACAGTTATAGAGGCCAGAACGTTGTGTAGCTTTAAAAATAGGTTGGATAAATACATGAGTGGATGTGGGTGGGTGTGAACTGGACCTGATAGCTTGTGCTACCAGGTCGGTTGCCGTGTTCCTCCCTTAAGTCAATGTGACCTGACCTGAACAGGTTGGGTGCATTGGCTTAAGCCGGTAGGAGACTTGGACCTGCCTCGCATGGGCCAGTAGGCCTTCTGCAGTGTTCCTTCGTTCTTATGTTCTTATGTTCTTATGTAAACTTGTTGTCTGGCATTTATTGCATATTTTATATGTGCTCTGATAATAATACTTCAATGTATCATGTTCAAATTAAAAATAAATAAATAAATAAATACTTGTGGACCTGTGTGGTAGCTGGGCGGAGGGATAACATTACGTTTTCTCTGCTCGGCCACCAGAGAAAACGTGTATGAATCTGCGTTTGGCCCAGCCACTCCCCCACTCTGCTTTTGTTTACAATTTTCGGCATGAATTATTCATTACTTCTCCCTTCGTTTATGATGGCATCTAAAGGTAGTTGTTAGAAACGATTAAATTCAGTGAACAAGGTATGTCGATGCTAATAATATGTCTCTGGGCCACAGTGTAGGTAGCTGGTAGGTGTAGCCCAGGCAGGCTACACCTACCGGCTACCTACACTGACTTCCTACAAATAAGTACTACTCACCTCTCTCCCTACATTAAGATTACAAATACTCTAAGATAAGTAATGAATGTACTGTGAATGTATTTTACTTTGTGTGTTTTTAATGCTTAGCTCTATTACTAACTTAATATAATTTAGTGTAAACTTGTTGTCTGGCATTTATATGCATTTATAAAAGGAAAAAATGGCGTTCTGCTTTCCGGCGATGTCTGCTTTCCGGCAATAGCCTGGAACCTAACCCGCCGTATAATTGGGGCCCTACTGTATATAAAAAAAATTACAGTACAGTATTACAATTTAACACAATTTACAATTATGGGACTGAAACAAATTTAAGTTTGAAATAATAATTAATTGAACAATCATAAATTATTGGGATTTTTTGAGTTGCTGGTAGGTGATAAAGTACAGTGGACCCCCAACCAACGAAGGCATCGTCTAACAAAAAAATCACCTAACGAAGCGTTTTAGTGTAAAAATTTTGGCCCAACCAACGATCATTCATCCCAAACGCATCCACGTGTCCATCTGGCCTGAGCGTGTCTTAGCTGCCCTGCCTTCAGTTTGTGAGCCATTGTATACAAGCCAGTGCGGTTGCTTCCACGCATACATTTGGTACATTTTGTATTATTCCAGTGTTTTTAGTGCTTGTAACTGCTAAATAAGCCACCATGGGCCCAAAGAAAGCTTCTAGTGCCACCCCTGTGGTAAAAAGGGTGAGAATTACAATTGAATTGAAGAAAGAGAATAATCACAAAGTATGAGAGTGGAGTACGTGTCTTCGAGCTGACCAGGTTGTATAACAAACCCCAATCGACCATCGCTACTATCTTGGCCAACAGAAAGGCAATCAAGGAAGCTGTTGTTGCAAAAGGTGCAAGTATGTTTTCGAAACAGAGATCGCAAGTACTCAAAGATGTTTAGAGACTTGTTTTGTGGATAAACGAAAAACAGATATCAGGAGATAGTATCTCCCAATCAATCATACATGAAAAGGCAAGGCAGTTGCATTACGATTTAATTAAAAAATGCCTGCAACTAGTGGTGATGTTATTGAATTCAAGGCCAGCAAAGGTTGGTTTAAGAGATTTAAGAATCGTAGTGGCATACACAGTGTGGTAAGGCATGGTGAGGCTGCCAATTCGGACCAAAAAGCGGATGAAAAATATGTGTAGGAATTCAAGGACTACATAGACACTGAAAAATCCAAACCCCAACAAGTGTTTAAGTTTGACAAAACAGGCCTGTTTTGAAAGAAAATGCCAAACAGGACCTACATTACACAGGACAAAAAAGCACTGCCAGGACACAAGCCTATGAAAGACAGGGTAACTCTCATGTTGTGCAGTAATGCTAGTGGAATTGCAAAATGAAGCCTCTACTCGTGTATCACTCTGAAACTCCCAGTGTTTTCAAGAAAAACAATGTCGTCAAGGCTAATTTGTGTGTGATGTGGAGGGCAAACGGTAAGGCATGGGTCACTAGGAACATTTTCTATGATTGGTTTTTATCATGTGTTTGGCCCACTCTGAAAAATTACCTCCTGGAAAATAAATTGGACCTCAAGTGCCTCCTGGTACTAGACAATGCTCCTGCTCATCCTTCAGAGTTGCCAAAGCAAATTTTGGGGGACTTGAGTTTTATCAAAGTGAAATTCTTGCCTCCTAATACCACTCCTCTCCTCCAGCCCATGGACCAGCAGGTCATTTCAAATTTCAGAAAACTGTAACACCAAAGCAGTGTTTCAAAAGTGCTTTGAAGTGACCTCAGGCACTCGACTGACCCTAAGAGAGTTTTGGAAAGATCACTTTAGTATCCTCAATTACATAAACCTTATAGGTAAGGCTTGGGAGGGAGTGACTTGCAGGACTTTGAACTCTGCTTGGAGAAAACTGTGGCCACAGTGTGTAGAAGAGAGGGATTTTGAAGGGTTTGGGGCTAACCCTGAGAAGCCTATGCCAGTTGTGGAATCTATTGTGGCACTGGGGAAGTCCTTGGGGTTGGAGGTTAGTGGGAAGGATGTGGAAGAGTTGGTGGAGGACGACAATGAAGAACTAACCACTGATGAGCAGCCAGAGCATCTGCAACAGCATGAGGCCACAACTGAGGAAATTGCTTCAGGAAATTTGTACAGTGTGGACAAAGCTGCAAACCTTTATGGATGAAAATCACCCTGACACAGCTATTGCAAGTTGTGCTGGTGACTTTTACAATGACAATGTTGTGGCCCATTTTAGGAAAATCTTAAAGAACGCGAGGTACAGAGCTCTATGGACAGATTTTTGGTGCGACAGAGGTCCAGTGACTCTCAGGTTGCTCCCAGTGGCATTAAGAAAAGAAGGGAAGTAAGCCCAGAAAAGGACTTGGTACCTAAAGTCCTTATGGAAGGGGATTCCCCTTCCAAAAAATAATACACCACCATCCTCATCACTTATCACTACATCTTCAATAAAGGTAAGTGTCATTGTCATGCCCCTATTGTTAACCTTTCTTTAATATTACATTGCGGTTATTTCCTTTAATAGCTAAATTGGAAATGAATGTCCTTGTATTATTAAGGCTTATTCTTATTAACAATTATTATAATTATTTATATAACATGGCCATGATAAGTTTAACTGAAGGTATAGTAACATGCCTTCCGCCCGGTGTACTGGTGTATGGTTAATCTGTGGTGTTCAGTGGTTACACCCCCCTTCCCCCCCCTTTTTGGTCGACTACTCTACTGAGTGTTGCTGAGTCACATGACCCACCTGACCTGTATACTCAAGGCTGAGGGACGAGCAGTGAAGAAGTAGCAGCCAACGAGAACACTCCTGCTCATCTCTGGTAACTGGCCAAGGTTGATTATCCGGCCTGGACATATTCTGTTTTATTCTGACTGCTTCCAATTGGGAAATAAGACTTTAGTCACTAAAGTAATCTCTGTACATATATGTTATATCTAGGATCTCCTCCTAATCATGAGTTATAAAAGCCTTATATATTTTGGACTATATAGAACAAACAAACATTCATAACTTGTATACGATAATTCGTATAATATCATTTTTGGGTTTTTGTTGTATCAAATATACTACATTAAAATTAGATTTCTGGAGGATTACTATTATTACCCCAACCTCTCTGTCCAAAGTTGTTATGCTCTAACCAGAAAGAAACTGAGTGGTTACAACCCTTGGAGTGTAACAAGTGGGGCCTGTGTCCGGGACCATAACAAATTTAATTTCGTTTAAAATGAATGTAGAAATGGCGAG
>NW_026476666.1:0-12131 GCF_026875155.1 Cherax quadricarinatus
GGCCCCCTTTTTTTTAAAGTTTCCCCAAAGGGGGATTTCATTAGCCAGAGAGCAGATAATTTAGGCACCTTTTGGAAGAGTGAACCTTGGGGAGTAATCCGGAGTTTTTACGGGGTTGGATTGTATTTGAAAAAAAGGGAAAATTGATTTTTTTCCCCCCATGTTGGTTTTGAGAAAAACCTAGGCACGTGAAGGAGGTCCATTGGGGGGTTTTGAATTGCCCACTGAGAGCACTGTGTACCAGTGAGTGTTCACCACTGTGGGTTTAATTGTCACTGTCAGCAATGGAGCACTGTACTACCGGGAAATGTGTTCATGTTGGTTATTGTCAATGTCAGCCCACTGGGAAACTGTACTACAGTGATGTGTCACCACTGTTGGTTATTGTACTGTCAGCACAGGAGGAACTGTGCTACCATTGATTTTGTTCACCACTGTGGTATTGTCACTTCAGCACACTAAAGAGGGAGGGGGTCAACCGTGATGTATTCACCACTTTTGGTTATTGTCATGTCAGCACCATAAAAGAGCACTGTGCTACCAGGTGAGTGTTCACACTGTTGGGGGTTATTGTCACTGTGGGCACACTGGGGGCACTGTGCTACCAGTGATGTGTTCACACTTTTGGTTATTGTACTGTAGCACCATTTGGGGCCTGTGCTACAGTGATGTGTTCATTTTGGGGATTTGTCATTTGACAGCACCATGGGAGACGTACTACCGTGATGGTTCCCACTGTTGGTTATTGTCACTGTCAGCACCATGAGGCCTTTTACTACCAGTGATGTGTTCACCACTGTTGGTTATTGTCACTGTCGCACCATGATCACTGTCTCCGTGATATTTCGACTGTTTTTTTATTTCACTTAGAAAAACACTAGAGCATGTACTACCAGTGTGTGTTCCCCAAACTGTTGGTATTGTCATGTCAGCACCACTGAGGCATGTGCTACCGTGATGTGTTCACCACTGTTGGTTTTTGTCACTGTCGCACCACTGGGCACTGTGTACCAGTGATGTACAAAAAATGACCCCGCATAAAAGACAGAAGCTTCGACGCGTTTCGGTCCGACTTGGACCATTGACAAAGTCACACTAACAAAAGGAGGAGCAAAAGGCCTATATATAGGCAGGAAGAGGTGGAGGTAGTTAGTAGTGGTTGATAGTAGTAGTAGGTAGTAGTACAGGAATTTATAAAATTTACCGCAGGATGAAATGACACATGCAAAACACGGGCATCCCACGTAGAGTTTTGCCATCCACCCAGCCACTGATGGCGAAACGTCCACAAAAAAGAAAACCAGACGCGAACATGTGTCTAATTCATCAGTAGATGTAGTAGAAAGAAAAAGTAGTAGTAGTGGTGAGGTGAAGTGGGAAAATAAGGAAGACGAGCCAGTCAAATACAAAGGAAGGGGAGCACTGAAAGAGAGCTAGAAACCCACAGGGGTAGAGCAAGCGCACCGAGGTGCGTGAAAGGGGATGGTGAAATAAAATAAAAAAGGGGAACAGAAACACGAGACGGAGAGAAAAGACAACCCAGGGGCGAAAAGGAGAGAGGAAAGGGGAAAGGAGGAAAAAAGAAGAAGAAGAAAAAATGGGATTCAGGTTAGTCCGGGTTTTTCCTGAAGTTGGAGCATTTTACAATGTAGTGGGGGGAGGAAGGCATCTACAGAGACGAGCCAGGGCTAAGGTTCATAAAAGGAAGTTGTGTATAAGAGGGTTTCAACTAAACGGGACTGTTCGAGGTTGAAGTGGGAAGACAGTTTTAGCAGAAACCAGTCAATAGGATGGCTTTATCTCTGACGTGACAGAAAGACCCTTGTTAGTGTCGGCAAGGCCTTAACTAACCTTTTTTGTGCTCCTAAGTCTTTTCCCCAGAAAGGATGCCAGTTTCTCAAAGTATTGAAGAGGACAGGAGGAGCAAAAAATTTTAGATTTAGACCCAGGAACCTTGTAGAGGGAGGAGAGTATGAACGAGTTAGTGCGAAGAGTGTTGTTCTGGGGGAAAGGTAAGCTTGTGTTAAGGGCGGAGAGAATTGTTGAGATTAGAAAGACCGGAAATGTGGGAAAGGCAGAGGATAGAAGAGTTTCCCTGAGTAGAGAGTTTGGGAGAGAAGAAATTGGTTTAGAAAGTGAGAGGCGAGTCTTGAAATGGGAAGGGTAGCCAAGACGTTTAAAGAAACGAAATTATAAAGATGGAAATTTTGCTGGAAGGAACTGAGGATCAAAAGATCCCGGAGGGCACGGAAAGAAAGGGGAATAAGAACACTTTTCTTGCAGGGAGCATGATAGGAAAAGTGGTAATGAATGCCTGTGATGGGTTTTCCCGGTAAACGGAAAGGAAAACCTGTATTTTGGGCGGTGGACATGGCTTTCAAGGGAAAGGAAGAAAGGGAATTAGATTCCCATTCGCTTTAAATTTAAAATGGAAGGGGCAAGATTGTTAGAGCTTCGGGAAAAGGTTGGAAGAGACTGGAGTCATGAGGCCAAGAAGCAAAGATGTCATCCACATAGCGGAGCCAGAGTAAAGGGTTTTGCACATCGAGGTAGAAGAAAAACAAAGCCTGAAGTTTCCATGTAAAGATTGCAGGTACAGGAGAGAGAGGATACCCCATAGCGCCAACCAAAGGTTTGGAATAATATTTCCCTTGGAAAGGAAAAGGGGGTTAGAGTCCACACAGGGCGGACGGGTCAAAAGACATCATGGGATGGGAGATGAAGAAACCCTTCAGGGGCCCTTCTCTCTAGGAATCCAAGGACTCATCAAGAGGGACATTTGGTAAAAGAGGGACTCAACGTCAAGATAAGCTTTCTTTACAGGTTGGGAGAGGCGACCCGTTCAATGAGTCTCTGTCCTTGCTAATCTTTACATGGAATACTTCGTGACTGTTCTTCTTCCTACCCCCCGATGTGCAACCTTCACTCGGGGCTCCGCTTATGTGGTTGAATCTTTGCTTTTGGGGCCCTCATGACTCCAGTCTCTTCCACCTTTTCTTGAAGCTCTTAACAATCTTGCCCCTTCCATTAAGTTTAAAGTTTGTATGGGAATCAATTTTCCTTACTTCCTTTCCTTGATGCCCATGTCCACCCTCAGTATACAGGTTTTTTCCTTTCGTTTACCGTAACCTATGCACAGGCATGTACATTCATACTTTTTCCTTTTCTGCTTCCCTGTCAAGAAAAGTGTCTTTTTCCCCCCTTTCTCGTGCCTCCGCATCTGTGATCCTCAGTTCCTCCAGCAGAAAATTTTCCACTCTTTTTTATTCGTTTTTCCCGTCTTGTTTCCCTTTCCCCATTTCATAGACTCTGCCTCTCACGTGCTAAACGCAATTTCTTCTCCCCAAAACCCTTCTCTACTTTGGGAACTCTTCTATCCTCTGCCTTCTACATTCCGTCTTTCAATCTCACAATTCTCTCCGTCCTTAGACATCAAGCTTACCTTCCGCCAGACTAACACTTTTCGCATAATCTGGGTTCATACCTCTCCCCCCTTCTACAGATGTTCCTGGTGTCTATCTATTTCTTGCTCCTCTGTCCTCTTAAATTTACTTTGGAGAAACGGGTCGATCTCTTTCTGACAGACTTAGGGAGCACAAAAATAGTGTTAGGCTTGCGACACTAACAATGCTCTTTCTGTCACGTCAGAGATCATAGCCATCCTATTGACTGGTCTTCTGCTAAAACTGTCTTCCCTACTTCCAACTCGAACAGTCGCCGTTTAGTTGAATCCTCTCTTATAACACAACTTTCCCTTTTATGAACCTTAGCCCTGGCTTCGTCTCTGTAGATGCCTTCCTCTCCCAACATTGTAAAATGCTCAAACTTCAGAACACCCGTGACTTAACCTGATCCTCATTTTTTCTTTTTCTTTTTTTCTTCCTCTTCCCTTTTCCTCTCTCCTTTTTCCTCTGGGTTGTCTTTCTCTTCCTGTCTCGTGTTTTCTGTTTCCCTTTTTTATTTTATTTCACCACTTCCCCTTTCACGCACCTCGGTGCGCTTTCTCTCTCCCTGTGGGTTTCTAGCTCTCTTGCAGTGCTCCCCTTCCTTTGTATTTGACTGGCTCGTCTTCCTTATTTCCCACTTTACCTCTACCACTACTACTACCTCTTCTTCTTCTACTACATCTACTGATGAAAATTTGACACATGTGCGGCGTCTGGTTGTCTTTGTTGTGGACGTTTCGCCATCCAGTGGCTGGCTGGATGGCGAAACGTCTACGGTGGGGATGCCCGGGTGTTGTGCATGTGTCATTTCATCCTGTCGGTATTATATACAATTCTTGTACTACTACTACTACTACTACTACCCACTACTACTAACCCCCACCTCTTCCTGCCTATATATAGCCCCTTCTGCTCCTCCTCTGTTAGTGTGACTTTGTCAATGGTCCAAGTCGGACCGAAAAAGTCGTCGTAAGCTTCTGTCTTTTATGTGCGGGTTATTTGTGTATCGTTCCAGTCACGGTATTGGGGGCCTTTTTGTTATTTATGGACCCCCCAGTTAAAGCGTCTATTCTCTCCAACTTTTTAATGTTTTCCCTCTTTTAAAACCCCTCCCTTTTGATCTATGAGGCTGCTTTATTGTACCCGGGTCGTAAAAACAGCTTCGCTTCCTACGTGACTGTTTGCTTTAACAAGTTTTGCCAACTTCCTTCTTCCCAAATTCCCGAAAACCAACCCACTGGGCACTCCCTTTCCTGATCATGCCCGTCTCCACTCTAACAGCTCATTCTTTTTTACTAAATCACAGTTGAAGATGCCTTCTTTACTTCCGTCAACGTCAAGTGCTTCTTTGCGGTCTACCACAGGATTCTGTAAACCCTTTTCCTCTACCCTTTGTTTTTTCACTGCTTCGCCCGAATGCGCAAATTCATTCTTCCAAACTACAAATAACTTCAACGTTATTCGCTAGCCCCCTTTGGGCAAATTCTCCCCACTAACTGTGTTATAATTGTTTCGTCTCACCTCTCAGAGAGCTTGAATTCTTGGTTTTGGTCTTTCCTTTGCCACTTGCCCATCCCCGCGCTGGGATTTCCGATTTTGTCTTTGATTCCTTTCGTCAATCTCGTTCCCTAATCTTTTCCCGACTTTTCCATTTTCTGGGGCCTCCTTTCCCCTCTTGTTAGTTGTTTTCCCAAAAACACCACTTCCCCGCCGTTACCAATTGCCCTTTCTTTCTTAAATTAAACAACATTGTCTATATCTTCTGAAAAAGGGAATTCGGTGTTATCCTTGATCGCGGGATTCCCCCGTAAAAATGATGTCTTGTCTCTGACTCAGCACCTACATCCTCTCGTTTTCCAACCCCCCTTGATCGCATCAAGGGGAACTTTCAACAAAAAACTAAGGACTCCTCCCACCCTGTCCTCCTGACTTTGACCTTGTTTAAGGTTTCGTGTATCTGTCCTCTCTCCCTATTTTATGGCCTTCCCCAAAAAACTCATAAAACCCGATATTTTTTCCCTTTGTCCTATCATACCTCTAGAGGTTCTGTTTCTTTCTCTGCTTCTTGGTGGCAAAAACCCTCACTCCCCTTTTTTGGACTTTTTTCCCGCCCCTCCCTCCTCTCAAGATTTATTGAACGGGTTTGCTCTCTCCCAACCTGTAAGATGCTTAGCTTACTTTTAGTCCCTCTTCACCCCTGTCCCTCTTATGTTGTTCCCGATTTCCTTTTGAGAGAAGGCCATGAAGGGGTTTCTTCATTTCCCTTTTCCCACTGATGTCTTTCTTGATCTGTCCCTCTGGGGGACTCTAACTTTTTTCCTTTCCAAAGGGGAAAATTATTTCCCCAAACCTTCGGTGCGCATGGGCTCCCTCTCTCTCCCGTCCCCGTAATCTTTACTGGAATACTTTGAGGGCTGTTCTTTTTACCCTCGTGTGCAACTTCATTGGCTCCGCTATGTGGATGAACTTTGCTTGGGCCTCAGGACTCCCAGTTCTTCCAAACCTTTTCTTGAGGGTCTTTTAACAAAACTTCCCCCTTCCCTTAAATTTAAAGCTGAATGGGAATCTAATTCCTTATTCCTTTCCCTTTATGTCCATGTCCCCCGCTCAGAAATTCGGTTTTCCCTTTTTCCCTTTACGTAAAAAATTGCACAGGGGATGTACATTCCTACTTTCCATCATGCTTCCCCCGTCAAGAAAAAAGTTTTATCTCCCTCTTTTTCCCTGCCCCGCATCTGTGATCCCCCGTTCCCTTCCCGCAGAAATTTCCACTCTTTATAATTCGTCTCCCGGCTTGGTACCCCTTCCCCTTTCTAGACTCTGCCCCCTCACTGCTAAACGCAATTTCTTTTCTCCAAACCTTTACTCATGGGGAACTTTCTATTCCCTCTGCCTTCCCTAATTTCCCGGGCTTTCAATCCAAAATTTTCTCTCGCCCCTTAGACATAAGTTCCTTCCGCCCAGACTAAACTCTTCGCATAATCCGTTCATATTCCTCCCTTAAGTGTTCCTGGTGTCTACCTTTTTTTTTGTTTCCCCCCGTTCCCTTTAATTTGGAGAAATGGTCGATCTCTTTTGAAGACTTTTGGGGCCAAAAATAGTGTTTGGCTTTCCGACATAAAATGCCTTTTGCACGGCGGACATGCCTCCTTTGAGGGGGCTTTGGGGGAAAAAATTTTTCCCCTCCCAAACCCACAGGCGGGGATTCCCCTCTTTACACAAATTTTCCGGAAATTAGCCCGGCCCGCGTTGAGCCTTTCCCTCCCCTCTGTTTAAAAACCCAAACTTCAGAACACCCCGGGCTTAAAAATGAATCCCTTTTTCCCTTCCTTTTTTTTTCCTTCCCTTTTTTCCCCCCCTTTTTTTCCCCGGGGTCTTTCTTCCCCCTGTCTCGTGTTTCTGTTCCTTCTTTTTTTATTTCACCCCTTCCCTTTCAGCACCTCGGTGCGCTTTCTTCTCCCCGTGGGTTTTTAGCTCTCTTGCAGTGCTCCCCTTCCCTTTTTATTTGATGGCTCGCTTCTTTTTCCCACTTCTACTCTACCCATATCTACCCTTTTTTCTTTACTACATTCTACTGATGGAAAATTTGACCCCAGTGCGGCGTTGGTTGTCTTTGTTGTGGACGTTTCGCCATCCGTGGCTGGGGGGATGGCCGGGAAAAAACGTTTCGGGGGGGGTGCCCCGGGGGTTGTGAAAGTGTATTTATTGTCGGTTTTAAAAACAATTTCGGGTACACTACTACTTCAATACTCCACTACTACTACCCCCACCTCTTCCCGCCTATTATAGCCCTTCTGCTCCTCCCCTTTTTGTGTGACTTGGGCAAGGGGGCCCCAAATCGGACAAAAAGTCGTCGTAGCTTCTGTCTTTTAGGGGGCGGGTTTTTTTGTGTACGTTCCCGTCACGGTATTTCCTTTTTTGTTTTTATCTACCGTGATGTGTTCACCATGTTGGTTATTGTCACTGGCGCCCACAGAGAGCACTGTGCTACCGTGATGTGTTCACTGTTGGTTTTTTTCACTGCAGCACCAGGGCACTGTACGACAGTGATGTGTTCACCCTGCGGTTATTGTCATGTCAGCACCACTGGGCACTGTGCTACCAGTGATGTGGTCACTGTTGGTTATTTCACGTAAAATTCACGTCTACAGGCGTAGTGGGACATTACGACTCCTCACCCTAAAATCTAATTGTGGTGATAAAAAAACCAAGTGTGACAGTTTTTCAGAACGGGGGACGAACACCGCCACCCAGGAAAACCCAACCCCTTTTCTTCTAAAAATCAAAAGCCATCCGGGAAAAGATTCTCATGCCCCAAAAATTCTACGGAAAACAGTGGCCAATTTTTTTTATTATTTTAATTAAAACCCAAAAAAAAAACATTTGTTATTACCATCTTATTCATTTGTTATTTTTCCTTTTTTTTGTTCAGTAAAGGCGTTCCCCTGACATGGTAGCAAAAAGACCAGTAAAAAACCAGAAGAACAAATATATTTCGTAACAGAGAAGACCAGTACATAAACCAGAAGACCAGACAGTAACGGAAGACCAGTCCCGTAACGAGAAGCCCCAGTACATAACACAAAAGAATGGTACAGTAACAGAGACGAGCGTACAAAAAATTAAAACAAAAGAACGGAGAGTACAGTCAAAAATGCAGTACAGTAGAAAAGAAAAAATGTAAGCAAAGAGAGACAAAAAGGGTTTTATGCAGTAGGGGGTACCTTTCGGGGATCACGGGGAACCTTTGGGATCACGGGGTACCTTTCGGGGGACACGGGGATCCCTTTTCTGGGATCGGCATGATTATAAACATCAGCTTACTTCACGCCTCTGCGCTGTCTATATTAAACTGAAAAAGCCTATGTGTAGGGGAAACGTTTTTGATTGAAGCACCAACTGTTTGGGGCTCACTCCAGCAAACCCCCCGGTATTGTCCCGGCCCCGGGGCTTTTTTCCCGAGACCTACGTTTTGTTAGAGTACCAGACTTGTACGTGACCTGTATCTCACACGCTCAACGACCTCAAATTTTATTACTGCCATTTCTAGTTGTTGCAATGTATCTCTGTTGTGGTAATCAAAAATATGAAGAATATTTTCATTAATGTTTTTTTATTAATGTTAACTCCGGTGATTGAACAAAATAAGAACATACGTGGCTCCTATGAGAGTGGCTGGAGTGGAATAATACTACCGTTGTAGACGCTTTTGAATCCAAAATTAGCAAATCTTTAAATTATATTAACATTAATTATTTGCGACCACTTCAGCCTCAGAGTTACTCTGAGTTACCAGACCTTGCAGTGGAGGCCAGTGGTTCGTCTTTAAGGTCCGCCCCCCCCCTCGCATTCCCCAGGTTTCAATGTGTCCAGGATCCATCCGTGGGCCCCGGATGTCTCCCCTTCCTCATCCCTAGGTCGCATGCCTCTCCTCTCTGCCTTCCAGCTCAGCTTCCTAGGGTTATGTATCCAGGAATTCATCCGTACCGCCGCTGGATGTTTCCCCTTTCTCACTTCCCAAGGTCAGCCTCACAACCTGTTATTCTGCCTCCCCGGTTCATGTATCAGGAATCCATCCGGTTCGCTCCCCGGATGTCTCCCCTTCCCAATACCAAGGAGTCAGCCTCAACAACAACCTTCCCAAGTTGATGTATCAGGAATCACCCGCTCGCTCAGGATGTCTTCCTTCCCCACTTTACCTAGGTCAGCGAGTTAGGTCGTGCCTTACAGATCAGTGTTCAGGAGTCCACTTGGCCGATCACTCAGGTGAATCCCTTCCCACTTCCCCAAAGTCAGCGGTATAATCTGCTTTACCAGGTTCATGTATCCAGGAATCGATCCGTTACCGCGGATGTCTTCCTTCCCCACTTCCAAGGTCAGCCTCAACTGCCACGTATCATGCTTTCCCAGGTTCATGTATCCAGGATCAATCCGTTCGCTCCAGATGTTCCCCTTCCCCATATTACCCAAGTTAGCTCACAACAACCTTCCCCCAAGTTTATGTATCCAGGGATCATCGCTCGCTCCGGATGTGTTCCCTTCCCCACTTACCTAAGGTCAGCGAGTTAGTCAGTGCCATTCCCAGATTCGTGTCTCTAGCGAGTCCACTTGGCGTACCTCAGGTGCGCTAATCCTTCCCCACTTCCCCAAAGTCCAGCGGTATTCCTTCTTACCCCAGGTTCATGTATCCGTGTGGAATCGATAAGTCTACCCGGAAGTCTTCCTTCACACTTACCCAAGGTCAGCCTCAAATGGGTATCATGTTTTCAGGTTTATTTGTATCCAGGAATCCATCCGTTCGCTCCCGGATGTCTCCTTCCCCACTTACTAAGGTTCAGCTCAACTAAACCTTCCCGAAGTCATGTATCCCGGAATCCATCGTTCGCTACCGGATGTTTCTTCCCACTTACTAAGGTCGGCGGTGCCTTCCCCGGATCAGTTCATCAGGAATCCACTTGTGTCATGAGTGGACTCCCCACTTCCCTGAAGTCAGCGGTTGCCATCTCAGTGACCTTGTGAATGGAAACTTGGTCTTTTTGTCAGTGGTCTAGGTAGAGACTGTTCGGTGGGTGGAACTTACTGTAGGGGAACACACAGTAAACTGCGTCAGTAATTACATCCACCAAGACAGCCTGGAACAGCATAGCACCAGCTGGGACGAGACGAAGCTCGTACATCAGTTCGGCCACCGGGGGCTAATTAATTACAATTTTGGAATTCCTCTTATGTTGTCACTATGAATTTTACTGAGAACAAGTTTTTTTAATTATTTAGCAGTTTAAATGTGTTTGTGAGCGACATTCTATGTTGAAATATGTAAATATATAAACGATGAACACGTTTGAGACACTAGTGGAGGACTGGTGTTCGTGTGTAAACATGTTAATTATGTATAAAATGGATGTAATTTACATGTTATTGTTATGGTGTCATATGTACCTGTTCTTTTGAGTTCACGAATGTCTTGTGTACATGATTTTATGTATGAAAAAGTATCAAATTCAAATCTCTAAATTTCCTCTATGAAAACTATAAAAATTTATAATAATTTTCTGTTTTGGTGTTTTGTAAAAGAATTTTAAGGTCGGATATTTACATACAGGGCACCCCATATATATATTGTGTGTGTGTTGTATAAAAGGTTTTACATAATGTGTTTAAAAAAAGCTGTGTTTAGAGTGAACCGGTCTACTTTATGGCTTACTCTGTATATATGTCTTCTGAGAAAGTACAATGTCACACGTCTTTAAGGGCCACGGTGACATCACACGTCTTTTAAGAACGGGACCCAACATTTTAAACCAAGGGTAAATCTTTACCGTCTTTCTTGCAAATTATAACTTAAAACAAAACATTCCCTCTAAAAAACATTTCAAATTAAAACATTTTTAACTTAGTTTTTTTATAAACTTAAATCCACCTAATTGCTTCCCTTTTATTAAAATTTTTTCCTTGGGTATTTCATTTTTCACATTTTCTATATTAATTTTTCAGTTAATTTCTTTAGTAGCATTTTTTTTCTTTTCCATCATTTCATCCATCATATTTTGACACTTTATGGTCAACAGTCTTTCCATTATAATTATTAAACTTTAAGTTTTTCCCCTTTTTTAAAATTATGAAAAAAATCATTTCGTATTCCAGTAATTTTTACAACTGCCTCACAACCTCAATCTTACCATTCAAAATTTTCCCCAGTTTTAAATTTCTTATTGACCATTTCTTTTATTCTGACTGACTAATGGACCGCAGTCCTTCCAGGCTGACAGCAGAGTCAGCCAGGCTGACAGCAGGGTCAGCCAGGCTGACAGCAGAGTCACCCAGGCTGTCAGCAGAGTCAACCAGGCTGACAGCAGAGTCGCTCAGCCAAGCAGCACCAGGGGAGGCGAGTCAGTCAGGCTGGGCAGCTGTACCACGGAACTGTGCTCTTCTTATTTTGGGAATTATTATGTTAGTTCATATAAGTTTTCTTCTCATGTTTTTCTTTTTCACTTTCATCTACCATAAACATCACTACAAACACACTACTACGTACACATATATATACATGTGTACACGTACTCATAAGCATATCTGCACTCTCCCACACCACTGTTTAAATTAATGAATTCTATATGAATAGTTTAAGAAAATTAAGAAAATTCTTGATCATGTTATTTAAATTTTCTTAAGAAACTGGAATGAGGTTACAATATTTTGATTTAAATTTTTTTGGAAAGGATATAAATATTGGGAAAAAAGTGATTAACTTCAGAGACTTGGAGTTAAAACAGAGATATTCTTATAAATTATCTTAATAAACATTTAGTTTAATTAAAATTAATTATTAAATAATTTCTCAGTTTTCTCATACTCTCTTCTCTCACCTCTTCAATAATGACATAAGAAACATTCACCACAACGATGATAAAAAAAAAACTCGGTGATGAAAATTAAAAACTATCAACCGGATGATTCGATCTATGATAATAAGAATTTTGTGGTGGCTGCCACAAACCTGGCCAGGGGTTAGCCCACAACCCGGTGTTTTTCGGATATGGCCATATTTCCACAACTGGTGTCGTGCCCCAATGGCCAAATATAATGCCCCAAAACCCGGATTATGCAAAACTGGGACTGAATGAGTACGGGGAAACCTCCGTATCACCCCCTGGGTTTGTGTGTGTTAAAGTCTCCCATACGGAG
>NW_026476668.1:0-10412 GCF_026875155.1 Cherax quadricarinatus
TTTTATAAATGATTCTTTAATGATTATATTTTCCACTGTCTTATTCCAGAGTCACATCGTGTCATGAACTGTTTTATTAAAGAGTCATATATTCTCATGAACTGTTTTATTAAAGAGTCATATAGTCTCAGGAACTGTTTTATTTTAGAGTCATATAGTCTCATGAATTGTTTTATTAAAGAGTCATATAGTCTCAGGAACTGTTTTATTTTAGTCGTATAGTCTCCTGAACTGTTTTATTAAAGAGTCATATAGTCTCAGGAACTGTTTTTAAAGAGTCATATAGTCTCAGGAACTGTTTTATTTTAGTCATATAGTCTCATGAACTGTTTTATTCCAGAGTCATATAGTCTCGGGAACTGTTTTATTCCAGAGTCATATAGTCTCAGGAACCGTTTTATTCCAGAGTCATATAGTCTCAGGAATTGTTTTATTCTAAAGTCATGTAGTCTCAGGATCCGTTTTATTCCAGAGTCATACAGTCTCAGGAACTGTTTAATTCCAGTCATATAATCTCAGTAACTGTTTTATTCCAGACTCATATAGCCTCATGAACTGTTTTATTCCAGGGTCATATAGTCTCATGAACTGTTTTATTCCAGACTCATATTGTCTCAGGAACTGTTTTATTCCACTCAAATATTTTCAGGAACTCTCTTATTCCAGAGTCATATAGTCTCAGGAACCGTTTTCTTCCAGAGTCGTATAATTTCATAAAATGATTTATTCTAGAGTCATATAGCATCAGGAACTCCTATATTCGACACTCACATAGTTTCAGGAACTGTTTTATTCCAGTCATATCGTGTGAGGAACTGTTTTATTCCAGAGTCATATAATTTCATAAAATTATTTATTCCAGAGTCATATAGTCTCAAGAACTATTTTATTAAAGATTCATATAGTCTAAGGAAATGTTTTTCTCCAGACTAATATAGCCTCAGAAACTGTTTAATTCCAGAGTCATATTGTCTCAGGAACTGTTTTATTCAAGAGTCATACAGTCTCAGGAACTGTTTTATTCCAGTCATGTAGTCTCAAGAACTGCTTTATTCCGACGTCATATTGTCTCATATAGTCTCAGGAACTTTTTTTTTAGGGTCATATACTCTCAGGAACTGTTTTATTCCAGAGACATATAGTCTCATGAACTGTTTTATTCCAGAGACATACAGTTTCAGGAACTGTTTTATTCCAGGTTCAAATAGTCTAAGGAACTGTTTTATTCCAGAGTCACATAGTCCCAAGTACTGTTATATTCCAAACTCATGTAGTATCAGGAACTGTTTTATTCCAGAATCACATAGTCTCAGAAGCTGTTTAATTCCAGGAACAGTCTAATGAACTGTTTTTTTCCAAGGTCATATTATTATTATAATCAAAAAGAAGCGCTAAGCCACAAGGGCTATACAGCGCTGCAGGGTAGGGAAGGAAGCAAGGGAATTGGATGGCAGAAGGGAGGGGGGATGATCAGCAGGTTACAGAAAACAGCGGGGCAGGGGATAGTACGGGGTAGAGGGTAGCAAGAGATACAGTAGAAAGGGCTGAAAGTATCAGAATTTGTGAAGTAAAGTCAGTCGTTGTCAAAAAGTCAATGAGAGAGTCCGGATGAAAGGTGGGTCCATCAGCGAGAAGGGAAGGTAAAGAGAGAGCAGCGGGGCGAAGACGACGACAGAGGTAAATTCTGCGTGCTCGTTGATAAAGTGGGCAGTCCAAAAAATTTGTGGCTAAATGTTTAATGGAGCTTGGCAATTCTCACAAGGGGGCAAGACGCCTCCCCATGAGATTTTTCCAGGTAAGACATAATTGGCCAATGGGGAAAAACGGGAGAGATTAGTCCCCCCAACCTCGAAAACTGGTGATAAGAAGACGGCCAGAAAAACCTATACTGGGTTTAAAATAGACTAAAGTTGTTCCCCGAGCATAGTAAAACCAACTTTGTTCCCAAAGGGGGTGTGAAGGGGGAAGATATTACGGAAAAATATTCCTAAAAGGGAAATACCTTTTTATAAAAAACGGGTTTGGTCAGGGACTGCGGACCGCCCCCAGCAGTGCCCTGCCTGTTTCTTTTCCCTTACGTAACATAAAACCAGGGCCCCCAAAAAAAAACAATATCTTTATGCTTAAAAAAGATGCGGCGTAGCCAAATTGGGATACGGGGGACTAAGGGGGGGAGGTGTATCAAATTTTTGTTTTAGCCTTTTAAAGGCACTAAGGGGTTTGAGAAAAACCACAAATGTGACACGGGCAAAATGCAAAAAGGGAAATAAGTGCTGAAAGGATGGCAAAATTCAGCAGTAAAAATATTTGCGGGAAGATAGAAAAACCCTTGAAACGCCCGCTGCCCGGGAAAACACTGCTGGGGAATCCAAACCCCCTTTCGAAAATTTTAGAGCCATCTGTGTACACAGCAAGGGCATGAAATGAGAGTAAAAAGGGGTAAGAAAAAGAGAGGGGGGGAAAGCAAACCGAAGACAGTTGGGCTTTCGAGCAAGGGAGGAGAAACCCCCAAAACTCGAACAGCTGGAATTTCCCCGGGGGGGTGGGGAAAAAAGGAAAATGCACATGTACATAAAAAGGGGTGGTGGGTTGAAGGGGAAGACAAGAGCGAATGAAGGCGAAAGAGAGAAGGGACGGGGGAAAAGAAAGGGGCGGCGAACAAAAAAAAAGGGAATTTTACTAATATCATTGCCCATTCTTTTAAAGGGAAAAGGTTTGGGGGAAATCTTGAGACGTACATAGTAGGGGCAGGCAAGGGGCATCACGGCAAACGGAAAAGGAGGGAAAACTTTCCCTTTCCCTCCCTAGAGGCTTTCGACGGGGGAAAAGAGCGAAAAGAAACCAAGGCTTAAACGTAACCCTTGGTGATGAAGGGGGTTTAAAGGTTTAGAGGGGGAAAGTAGCGGAGAGGGCCGCCGGGAATAGTTTCTGGTCACCATAACCCAAGTTTCGATAAAATAAGGGGGGAAAAATGTGGGTAAGGAGGGTTCGACGATCAGTTTCCCCACGAAAGTTTGAGAAAAGGGTTTTAAAAAGGGTTTCACCCGGCTGGGGAAAAGGGTTCCTTCAGAGGGGGTAATGTGGGGTTTTCCAGGAAAACCCTACGATAAAAGAGGGGGCCCCAGAAATTGACTGTATCACGTTCGGGGGATACGTGAGCCATAGGGGTTTCCAAAGGTGATCAGAGATGCGAGCTTCTAGTGAAATGATTTGGGGGGGGGGTTTTTAGTGGGGGAAAAATTTAAAACCCCAAAGTGTGGGGGCCCCAATTGGAAAACGGTGGGACCCCAGCTGGAAAAAATTGTAAGGGGGTTTGGACAGTCAGCCCCTGCACAGGAAAATAGCAAAGGGTCATCAACATAGAGTGATGCCCAAAAATTTTTGATGGAAACTAGAGGCCAAATCTTTAAATAGCAAGGAGAAAAAGTTTTTGTGCTCGGGAAAAAAATCCCTGGGGGACCCTTCAGCGGGGAAAAAGCCCGGGGGAAAGAGCCCCTTTTTTAAACCCCCGAACAGGGAAATCCCCTGTCAGTTAAAAAGTTTTTTTAAGGGAAAGGGGGATGGTAGTTTCCCCCTCGAAGGCCTAAGGAGGGGAATTTGGGCAAAAATTTAATTATACCTCCAAGTTGTGTCAAAATGCCTTCTCAAGGCAAAAAAAAAGGCCCAATAACTGAGTGGTTATTCGAAAAAAGGCATTACGAACATAGTACCCAAGCGCATTTAAGGGGGTTTAATGGAGAACGTCCCTTACGAAACCCATTTTTGACGAGTGGGGGGGACTGTTGTGTGTCTCAAAAATTACCACACAAAACGTCTTTTTAAACTAACTTCCATTACTTTGCAAACTGCACGGGAAAGAGCAAGGGGGACATATGGGGGTTTTAAAGTCCGTATGCCGGGTTTGGGGAAAAGGGGAAAAAATGGCGGATTTCCACAGCTTTTGGAAGAACTCCTTGTGACCAAAAAAATTTTTGTAAAGGCGTAATAGGATTTGCGGGGCTGACTGATGTAATTTTTGTAAAAAACAAAATAGAATGTCTGGGGCCCCAAGTGCCGATGTTTCGACAAGCTAAAGGGGTTTTTGCCCCCCATTTCTTAAAGTGAAAAAGGCACATTTTTATGTTTTTCTCTGAAGGGGGAAAAAGTCCAAGGGTTTGCAACCTCTGGCAGACTTTTGAGGAAAAAAAATGAGGGGCATAGATGGGGGGTCCCTGAAAAATACGGACCAGATGATTGCCAATTTCATTGGAAACCCTTAGTGGGTTTCCCCTTTATATAAAACACCGGCAACTCGCGGGGAAAAAAAAGGAGCCGGGTCAGGAGAATTTTTACCCCCCAATTTTTTCGTATTTTTTTTCCAGACTGCCCCTCAAAAGAGGAACAGAGGTGGGGGTGGGGGACATATCTGCCACAAGGGGCGTTTAGCGTCACGGATGACACGGCGGGGCGACCCGACGCTTCGTTTAAAATCAAGGAGTCCTCTGGGGGTTTTTTTTCCCGGGTTACCTGCCCCATCAGGCGTTTCAAACGAAACTGCACGAGCAAAAAGCAGGGGGACCACCAAGGCCGCATTTCTGAAAATTTGGCCTCCCCAAATTTAGGGTATAAAAATAGAAGTGCGGGGGTTAAAACGGGGGACGAGAAGAGGGGGGTTTTTAAAAGCCATCGTGGGGGACGAAAAAGGGAAACCTTTTTAAAAAAACAGTCGGGTGTGAGTAAAGGTTCCAATTTGCCCGTTTAAAATTCCCTTTGGGGGTGCGAAGGGGTTGGGGAATATAAAGGGGGAAGAAAAAAATTTGTTTGGGGAAATGACCCACTGTAAATGAAATTTCCGGGGGGGAGAAAGACCAAGTAAAGTCTAATGCGGCGGGGGAAGAGCAAACTGGAGAAAATCGATCCCAAGAGAGAGATGAGCCAAAGGATAAAAAATGGGTGGGGAGTACCTGTATTTAAAACATGGAGGGGGTGGGGGGCCCAAAAAAAGCCTCTACTGAATTTTCCCCCGGGAACACAGTGAGAACCCCCCCAGAGGGAAAATTTGGGGCAATTTAAAATCCAAAAAGAAAAAGAATCGGGGGCGGTAATGACCCAAACAAGGGAAGGGAAAAACCGGGAAAAGATAAGCCCGAGAAGGAGAGAGATATAAAGAACAACGTTTCCCCCCCATGTAAGTGGGTTTGGGCTGCTGTGTAATGCGCGAAGTTTTGAATTTAAAAATTGATGGTACGAAATAACAGTGCGGAGAAGAAGGGGACTTTCAATTAAAAGGGCCCAAACAGGAAAAAGGGTCTGAAAAAATACAACCCAAAAAATAAACCTGAGATGTGAGAAAAAACGCAGAGTGTAATTTTTTGGGTTTCCGGAAAACAAACACCAAAAAGGGCAAACTGGGAGGGGTAACTCTGAACTCACCCCCAAATTTCCCCCGAGGCCCCGTAAAATTTTCCCCTTTTAAAAGGCCATGAATTTGGGAATGATTTAAAATACTTGAAATCCCAGGGAAGGGTTCCAAAGGACTAGAAGGGTTAGAAAAGTCCACAAAGCGGAGGGAGTGGAAAATGTTCAAGCAGCGAAGGAACGGGGCGCTGTGAAGAAAGGATTTCGCAGATGGAGAGAGGGGGAGAGAAAAGGGGGAAGGTGGATCATGTCCATTTTATGGTTTGGTTTTTGCAAAAATTTTCGAGATTGCTTCAAGTGTTTTTGGGAAATTTAAAAGTTTTCGTATGGGGGAAAAATTTTTGGGGAAAGGTAGGGGGGGGATGAGTAAAAATTGGAACTTAAATTTGGGCTGTACCAAGGTAGGGGGGGGAAAAAAAAAAGGGGGGAGGGAACTGGGAAGCGTGGCAGGGACAGAAAAGACAGGAACCCCGGGAGGTGGGCAGAAGAGGAAGAAATTTTGGGGGGGAACAGGGGGGGGGAAGGTACATTACGAGGAGGGGGGGTGAACCCTGCACTTGGAACCGAGCCCGTGAGAGGGGAAGAAAAAAGGGGCAGAAAACAGGGGGGTTTAAAAAGAGGGGTTGGAAGATGGGTTTGGGGGGTTACCCGGGGCCCTTTTTTTTACTTTTGAGAAATAGAGGGGCGAATTTGGGGAAAAGGTGTCGACAGGTCTCGTCGATACTGAGGCTTGTAAGAGAGAACTCGGAAAGAAGCGAGATTTTGACTGAGGCTTTTAAGTAGGGGGCGTCTGGCCGAGGACAGCAAAAAATTAAAACAGGGGGGGATTTGGGAGAGGGAACCCAGAGGGGGGTTTTTTAGAAGATTGGGGTACCCGAAAGGGGGGGGGGGGCGTTTTGAAACACGGGGGAATTTAAAAAACACGGGGAGTCTTCCCCCTTTGGGGGCGGGGGGGAAAATGGGGAAAAATGCCCATGGCATAAGGGGGGACCTTCTTCCCCTTTTAGGGGGAAAGGATTTCCCCCCCCGTTTAAATAGACCTTACAACGGCGGGGAGTACGAAGGGTGAAACCCAGGGCATTTTAAGGGAAGAGGGGGATCGATTGCAAGACGTTAAATTTGAAAAAGGTTCCCCCCGGCACCACAGATGGGCAAAATTTGGGGGGATAGATCTGCAATATTTCGCCCCGGATGGGGCCCAAAACGCCAGCAAAATTTTTCAAATGTTGTGGGGTAAAAAAAATCAAACCTTTTTGAATTGTAACCGAAAGCCTGCTATTTTAAAAAGGAGGATGGGAGTTCTCGGGTGCAAAAAATTAAACGAGCCCCCTTTGCTAGGGGATCGTCTCCCCCCCACGGGCAGGAAGAACGTAAGTGTCTACCTGAGGATTGGGGGGATCTTGGAGTTTTTCCCGCTGGGTTTGAGAATGTCGGTTTCCACATGGGCTGGAAAATTTTTTTGAAATATGGTATGGGGCAGAATAACGGTACCACTACAAAAAATTGAGGGAATGTGTTTTTTTAAGGGGACAGGAACAGTATCTATATGGGAAAGACGAGAGAGCTCACGAGCCTGGGGAGCTTTGTACGGTAATGATGCGGGGTAACCCCTCTTAAAAGCATGAAAAGAAATATCTTTACCAACATGGCGTAGGAGTGCCTTGCCCCAAAACTATGGGGCCCGAAAGATGGCATAAGGAAGTTGGTCGTAAAGTGAAGAATTTAGGGCCCCTGTTCAGTCTGAAAGTGAGCGTGGAAAAGGGATGAGGACGTGTCAATCGTTTTTTGAGAAGAACAAAGGTGAAGGTGGGGGAAATAAACATCAAAAAAGGGAATTGTGTTGGTTTGGGGGTGGGACCAGGTTGGGCCGACGTGGAACGGGTCGGCGATTTGAAAAAATTTCCCCACCGTTTTGGGGAGAGGCCGGAAGCTAGTCAGAGGGGGGGAAACGAAGGGCCCGATAAAAACGAAGGAGTCAAATCGAGGCCTCAGTTCCTGAAGCGGGGGAGGGAAAAAGCACCCGGGAATAGGTACAGAGGCATGAGGAATGTTGAAAAAAAGGGGGGGCCAAAAACGAGGGGGGGTCAGAACGGGGTTTTCGGTATCAAGAAGGGGCCCGGGGGTACCCAGGTTTATGGACCCAGGGTGCCATGGTTAGGTTACTTTTTTTCTTTTTGTTTTTTAAAAAAAAAAAAGAAAAAAGAAAAGAAAAAAAAAACAAAAAAAAAAAAAAAAAAAAGGGGGGACCGGGGGGGGGTAGTTCCTTTGGAGGAATGAAAAAAGGGGGCCCGAAAACTCCCCCCGCCCCAAAAAGGACTCGACACCGCTAGTAGCGCCCGATGCAGCATGGAACCCGTCCCAAAACCCTACCCCTTTTTTGGGCCCGTAAACCAGCAATTCTGGGATAGCAACCTCACATCTGCCGATTTCCTCGGTGGAAAAAGGGGGCGGGCCCGGGTATCCCCACAAAGCATACCCCCTTCGCCACCACCCCCCGGAAACCGAAAAAGGGGGCTTTCCGAGATACACCCGTCGCCCAAAAAACACCCAAAGCTACTCCATACCCCGGGGGGAGAGGGATCCGGGGCTCCCCAGGCAATCCGGGGTTCCACGGCAAACTACGCCACCGCCCCAAAAAACCTCAACGGAATGGGATGGACCCGGTGTCCTTTCCCCTACCTAGGAACTAGCGCGTTTTGTGGGAAAAAATCAAAAGGGGCTAAAAGAGGAAGGGGAAAAGGGAGGGGTGGGGGGAAGGAGGAGGAGGAATGGAAAAAAAAGGGGAGGATGGGGAGGAGGGGATAGGGGAGGGGGAAAGGGGGGGGGAATTAGGTTCGGTTGAGGAAAAGACCGACAGGGCTAATTCCTCAGACCAAACCTCTTCCCCACGCCCAAGGGGGGCCCCCCTGAAAAGGTCCAGGTATAAAGTCTCGGAATGTTTTTTCCAGAGTATTTGTCTAAGGAACTGTTTTATTCCAGAACCAAATTTTTCTCAGGAACAGTTTTTTTTCCAGTCATTGTTCCCTGAACTGTTTTATTCCACAGTCTATAGTCTCAGGGGCCCTTTTTTTTCCAGATTCATACAGTTTCAGGAACTTTTTTTTCCAGTCAATAAACTCAGGAAATGTTTTTTTCCCGAGCAAAATAGCTTCATTGAACGTTTTATTCTATAGTCGTTTTTATCTCATGAACTGTTTACTTCAAAACTCAAAAGTCTCAGAAATGCTTTTTTTTCCAGAGTCTAAATCTCAGGAACTGTTTTTTTCCAGAGTTATTGTCTCTAACTGTTTTTTCCAGGATAGAGTCTCAGGAAGTGTTTTTTTCCCCGTTATTTAAAATCTCAGGAACTGTTTATTCCAGAGTCTAGTCTCAGGAACTGTTTTATTCCAGTCTAAAGTCTCATGAATGTTTTTATTCCAGGACATAGTCTTTTGGAACGTTTTATTCCAGTCACTTTGTTTCAGAATGTTTTTTTCCAGTCATGTGTCCAGGACCTTTTTATTTCCCGGGGGAAATGTCTAGGAAATGTTTTATTCCAGAGTATTAGTTCAGGAACTGTTTTATTCCAAGTAAAAATAGTTCCTGAACTGTTTATTCCAGTGAAAAAGTCTCAGAACTGTTTTTTTTCCAGAGTATTAGTTCAAAAATTTTTATTCCAGAGTCATATAGCTCATGAACTGTTTTTTTTCCAAAACAGGTTCTGGAAAAAGTTTTATTGCGTCACATAAACCATAACTGTTTTTTTCCCGTCTACGGGTCTGGTGGCTGGGGATAAGCTCTCGCTTCACACGGGGAGGGGCCCGGGTTCGATTCCAGCCAGAGTGAAACTTGGACGGGTTTTTTTCCACCTGTTGTCTATGTTCCCCATCAGTAAAATGGGTACCTGGGTGTTAGTCGACTGGTGTGGGTCGCATCCTGGGACACTGACCTAAGGAGGCCTGGTCACAGACCGGGCCGCGGGGGCGTTGACCCCCGGAACTCTCTCCAGATAAACTCCAGATAATGAACTGTTTTTTTTCCAGAATCATAGTCTCAGGAACTGTTTTATTCCAGTCACATAGTTTCATGAACTGTTTTATTTCAGTCACGTAGTCCCAGGAATTGTTTTTTTCCTGTCATATATTCTCATCACCTGTTTCATTCCAGAGTCATATTGTCTCAAGAACTAATTTATTCCAGAGTCATGAAGTCCCAGGAACTGTTTTATTACGACGTCATATTGTCTCATATAGTCTCAGGAACATTTTTTTTTAGGGTCATATACTCTCAGGAACCGTTTTATTCCAGAGTCAAATAGTCTCAAGAACTATTTTATTAAAGAGTCATATTGTATCAGGTACTGTTTCATTCCAGTTATATATTCTCAGGAACTGTTTTATTCCAGTCATATAGTCTCATGAACTGTTTTATTCCAGTCATATAGTTTCAGCAACTCTTTTGTTCCAGACTCATTTAGTCTCAGGATCTGTTTTGTTCCTGACTCATATGGTCTAATGAACTGTTTTATTTCAGAGTCATATTGTCTCAGGAACTGTTTTATTAAAGAGTCATTTAGCCTGAGGAACTGTTTTGTTCCTGACTCATATACTCTCATGAAATGTTTTATTCCATGGTCATGTAACCTCAGGAACTGTTTTATTCCAGAGTCATTAAGTTTCAGGAACTGTTTTATTTTCCATAGACATATAGTCTCAATAACTGTTTTGTTTCAAAGTCATACAATCTCAAGAACTGTTTCGTTACAGTCATATAGTCTCATGAACTGTTTTAGTCCAGACTTATATTGTCTCATGAACTGTTTTATTCCAGTCATATAGTTTCAGGAACTCTCTTATTCCAGAGTCATATAGTCTCAGGAATTGATTTATTCCAGTCAAATGGTCTCAGAAACTGTTTTATTCCGGTCACATAGTCTCACGAACTGTTTTATTCCAGAGACATATAGTCTCAGGAACTGAATTATTCCAGTGAAAAATCTTGTAAACTGTTTTATTCCAGGGTCATATAGTCTAAGG
>NW_026476671.1:0-11588 GCF_026875155.1 Cherax quadricarinatus
ATAAAAAAAAATTTTAAAAAAAAAAAGGTAAAGGGTGTAACAAGTGTGGTCAACCTAGTAAGAAAATCAGAGTGTCTACCAAAACTCCCAGAAATGCAGCTGTGTTTAATCCGGAAAAACTGGAGATTTTGGTCTACTTAAAATCTACTGAAAAGTGATCTTGAAAAGTGTCCAAATTATGCTATTTAAAGGGACAAGTAAGGGGAGATGCGCAATGTTTCATACAAGCATTCCCAAATGTAGATGACTCCTATAGTGAGGCAGTTGACTTGTTGGAGGCCACTTAGGGTAACTTGGAGCAAAGTAGGCTGGATCTGGGTAGCTAATTTGGCTATTTGAAGACTCCAGATCACAACCGAAAACACTTACAGCAATTTGGGATCAAACTAGAAAGCACTCTTAAGACCTTGAGTAAAAAATATGATCTGGAGTAGCAGAGTGGTTGTTGAGTGCCTTGATTCAAAATAAATTGAACCACAAGCAGTAGAGTGGCTATCTAACAGATATCACAAGGGTTATTCGGGTTGGAAGAAATAAGAGTGGGCCTGCAGGAGCAAATTGTCCAACTGCAGACCAGCCCAACCCATTACCTCTGGGAAAAACCGTCTACAGACCCCAGTGCACCTGTCAAGTTCCAAAAAAGGAAACTTTATCCAATATCAATAATCATAAGTCACCTACTAAACGGGGTTACTAGGCACATATAAAGTGACAGGGGCAGTAATAGTGGTTCTCCACATCAAAGCAAGAGGAGGAAGTACCACAATAAGGTACCCCAGTTGATAAGAGGTCAGGCAAAGAAAGGAGAGATTGTATCTTCGGGCAACGGTACTCATTTCTCTAAGAACTGTAATGCCTATAATTCAGGGGATGTTAAAGTGGAAAGATTGGAAGAGCTTGCTAGATGTACAGGTGTCTAGGAAATCATAATGTAAGGGATTGCCGTGCTAACTTGCACCATTGTTATCAGTGTAACAAGGGAAGACACCCCCTAGCTATGTGTAAGGGCGGATCTAATCGTAATAATGGTAACAATAGTACTGATAGTGATAATAACCCGGACCCCAACAGTAGCCAACGAAAGATTGCAGCTAATGTCGGTAATGATGGCCTAGCTGAGGTAGCTTTACCTGTGTTGGATGTGGTGATTAATGATAAACGGCGTAAACCCAAAACTGTAACAGAAATTACTGGATCAGGGATCACAACGTACCTTCAAAAAAACGTAATTGCCTTAATGGGATAAGGTAAAATGGGAGATCCTGCTATACTCAAGTATCTGGCTTTCTCTCGAATAAGAAGGCCCAGTCATACGACACTTTAATGTAACTGTCAGGCTGGGAATGGAGAAAACGCATTTAAAGCCGTAATTGTGGATAGGCTCCCAGAGAAAAAAATCTACAATAGGCTTGGTAACGCTACTGAAAGGCTTTCAAGTAGGTAAATTGGGACCTTCTTTGGGGTAAATAATGATTCTGTGGGGGCCCAAAAGATTTTTGATGGTATTGACCATTATGCCACCTTTGTAAAGGGTATGACAAAGAATGCGGAGTCACCCTTCTAAGGACCGCAGGAGGTCACGTGATGTATGGCAGGCTTCCCCGTACTGATAATGAATGACTGGAGGAAGCCATAAAAAACAGTTAGGCGTGTCTTACTCATGAAATATCACCCCAGTATAAATATACTTCAATAGAGGATGAAGTTGAACCTGTGTATAAATTATGGGGAATTGGACAGCATAGGGATCAATGTAAAGAAGAAATCCCGATGATTCCCTTTTCTCAAATTCAAATTCAATTCAAAGTTTTTCTCTATAAGATTACAATTTTTGAGATTTACAGAATTTGGTTGTTGTGTGGTTTACATGTGTTAAATATGAATACAGATGTAAACCCCTAGAACGCCTAGCATGGTAGGCAATTCGGGCAGACTAGTTTAATTCTTGTTTAAAAATATTACAAATTATGAGGAAGTTTGGGATTATGCTAAGTGACTAAATACTGTTTGTGATGTTAGCATGTGAAGCTTATGTTTTGGCACAGTACATAGTTTCAGTATTGGGTATCATAGATTTCATTATTTAAGATTAGATTAATATTTCTGTTTAATGGTTAAATGGGGAGTGAGTGAAGTGTGAACCACCAGGTGGTATTCCTGTAGTTTGTTGAATGGGGTTTCAGGGAATAAGATGTTTTCTAATGGTAGTTTTGAAGGTGATGAATGTAGTCTGCAGTTCTAGAGTTCTCAGTAGGGTGTTCCAGATTTTAGGGTCTTTGACATAATTGAATTTTTGTAAAGGTTTAGTCGGAACGGGAATGTTTAAGAGATGTTGTGTGCTGGGGTTATCCTGTGGGGTTTTGTCACAAACTATCAAGAAAGCTTTTAGGTCAGGTTTAAATTGGAGTTCAAGCTGTAGAGTAGAATGCCACAGTAGTAAGTGTGGGGTGTACTGACAGGGAGTAAGTTTGTCTATGAAGAGTGGGGGGAGGGGGGTGTTTTGCCAGGATGATTAGTGATTATTCTACTGGCAGGCTTTTGTTGGGTTATTATTGGCCCTTTTGGTTGGTTGCTGCAGTTGATCCCCAAGCACAAATAGCTAGGTAGGTATGGATAAATAATGGTGTATATGTGAGAAGGGCATTTGCGGCACGTAGTATCTATCTTTGGAGAGGGTCCCAACCGTTTGGATACTTTTTTGGAAGTTTGGTAAGGGGTTTTAAAACGGGGGAAGGTAAGGAAATTTCCCCTTTTTTTAATTAGGGGTTTGGACAAAAATTAAGGGATCCGCCTGTGTTACCAGTGAATAGCCAGAATACAGTGTTGTAGTAGCAACTAACCAGTATTATAATGGTACTTAGGAAGTGGGGAGAGTGGAGTGGACTTTCATTAGTTTCTTTTTCTTGAATACCAGACGTTACTGTGAATTTCATATAACTGTAGTTACCAGGGTCGCAATATACACAACGAGAAGCAATTATTACTACAGAAAAGCGCCCTTCTCCAAAATTTGCACCAGTCAACTATAGTGATATATAGCATTTTATATGTGGTGGAGACGGAAAAAAAAAAAAATAGAGAAGCTAGATACAGCGATTGTGAAACAAAGGTGGAGCTCGACCGTTCGTCATTGTAGGAGATCCAGCAGTCACCGGCTCTCAACACGCAAGTTATAATTTTTGTATAATCAAATAACATATTACTCGGGTAGATAATTTCCAGTAGAGGTAGATCCTTCATGTGTTTATGCTCAAATCCCGGACAAGTATGGTTTAAATAAGTGATCCACTGAATCAGATCAGATAGACTGGTTCCGAAACAAACCCTTGACTGGTCCGAAACCCTTGACTGGTCCGAACCCTGGACTGGGTTTTCAAAACGGTTTCGTTGTGCACCACTCGCAGGGTTATTTATTAATAGAATATTCAAGAGGTTGCTAGTAGAGAATTGCAGTAATCTACCATTTAAACATTATGAAGCTGTGGTAGTTGTGGGTCAAGAATCAAACAAACGGGCTTTCACATGCATAAATTGTCATTTCTGTGGAAATTGGTGTCACGCCCCTTTGTGCAGATATCAAGAGAACTAGCTACATGCAGTATTAAACAGGGAAGTGTTTTTGGGTACTGCACAAATGAGATAAATTGTGGACTAAAATCAACTAGGGTATTAAAAGAGGTCAACATCAAGCTCACTTTCATAGAAAATCCTGGAAGTTTCTTCAACAGATGGGGGAAAAAAACATAAAAGTCGGGCTGAATGGTACTGCCCTTGATATGCCATGTAGTCAGAAAACTGTAAGGGATGGCGATGATGTCCTGGTAGCAGTAAATGGGGGGCTATGTGCTGTCCTGGGAGGACATTAATGGAGGAAGCGGAGGTGCTGTCCTGGGGAGACAGTAATGGGTGAAGCTGGAGGTGCTGTCCTGGGAGACAGTAATGGATGATGAAGCTGGAGATGCTGTCCTGGGGAGACAGTAATGGGGAAGTGGGATGCTGTCCTGGGAAGCAGTAATGGTGAATGAAGCTGGGAGGGGATTTTGGTCCAGGTAGTCGGGAATTAACGCAGATGGAATACATATGGAATGACCGATAAGGGACAGGCGCCATAGTAGGGAAAACAAGTGTAGTCAAAGATAAAATCAAAACCAATATTGCTAACTAGAAATACCGGACAGGAAATAGCAAACAAGAGGATCCACTAGCAATAGTGCAGGATATATTACAAAAACAAATGGGGGAGCCTCCATTGTTGGTGCTAGGGAGGATTAGAAGTAGACTGGGAAACAGGCACCCAACAGGGAAATCAGTCACAGAAACCCAAGGCAAACGGAAACAAGCCTGTGCACATACTATTGCACTCGGGGTATCTGCTGGCATGGGAAATTGGAAAAACAGATGGGACGTGCAACTATGACCCCCTAGGAAATGCCATGCCCATATGACAACAGGGAAAATGCAAAACTCCCTTCCTGTAAGTTTTTCACCCTGAACTGTGTACCTCTCAGTACAGGAAAGACTGTGCTTAACTTAAATTGCAGGGCATACAGCTAAAGGGGACAAAAAGATACAAAAACATCCAGCCATGGGAAAAAACCTGGGTAGCCACAGCATCAAGAGGGAGAGGTTTTTTAGTGCACAGGAAGAAAAAAAACTGGCAGGGAAATGGCAGACAGAAATCGTACAACCAAATCCAGTCATTCCTGGAGTGGAACCACGTCCGATGGCCTCACTCCAAAACAACAGAATACGATACTAATGCCGGAAAAAAAAAATCCCCCCAGTACCAACAATACCACAGTCGATAACATTCTTTCTTTGCAAATATACAGGGTCTAAAGCCAGCAACAAACAACAAAATACCTTTCATCGTGGGACTGTTTTGCAGAGGCAAAGGCAATGTTCGCGGCTTTCACTGAGACCACATAAAGGATCACTTGGACAAACCGAAATATGGATCCCAGGGGTGACAAACCTATACAGATGTGACAGATGGTGAACAGGCATAAAGGGGGGGGTTGGACTGTACATTGCAGAGTCAATGTTTGCATCGCAGAATGCTAAATGCCGCAAATGATGTTAGATGGAAGTTTTAGGGCCAGTAAAGGTCGAGAACCAAAACCTAGTCATTGTGGGATAGTCTACAAGCACTCGGATTGCAATCCCAGCAATTCCAGGAAAGCTGTTTAATAAAATTGTCCACTGTCTGGAAAACCATTCCAGCTCCTTGCACCCTACATCTTGCTCTGGGGGATTTCAACTTAAGGCACCTAAAATGGTGGAATATAGCAAATTAGATTGTTGACAGTTAATAAACACAGAGATGGGCAGCTCTGATGTATAAATCACTCTCACGCGAGCTTTTAATTCTCTGCACAAAATTCAATTTTATACCTGCAAAGAATATGAGCACTACTTGAACTGGAGATATATCTACGTGATCATAATTCTTTTCACACGTTCATTGATGAATCGGTTAAGTATATCACCTATCAAAAACAATATACTCCGATCAACATAATTGAGGTTCTGTCATGTATGCGCGGAGCCCCAGACCGAATAATTGAGATTAGTCACGAGGGTGCATTCACCAAATTCAACTTCAATAACAAAAACATAAAGTGGGACAAGTAAGTAAAACCAAGTCCTAACCGATATAAGTGGGAAGATTATACTAAGCAAACACAGACCCCCAACTTATGCCTAGAACAGATTAATCGGTAGCACTCGACATGTATGCACAAGGCTTTATTCCTCTAAGAAAAAGGAGGAGTAGATGTAAATAAAACAGAAAGAGACAGGCGCTCCCTTTACAGGCGACGGAAAAGGAATAACTGAGCGGCTCTAAAAGAGGTCAATTATATCTGAATGCGTAGGGAGACACTGGTCAGAGAAATGCAAGGCATCGAACTTAAGCTAAAAGAATCCTTTAGGAGTCAGGAATTCGCGGGAAGAACTAAAAGCCATATACAATGAAATCGAAAGGAAAAAAACCAAGTATCAAAAGTATTTCTTCTCCTATGCCAAATCAAAATCGGAAACAACGTCCAGTCATTGGGCCACCGATTAAACAAGATGGGTCCTACCACAGATGACACAAGGGGAAATGAGTGAGCTACTCAAGTCCCTAATATGACTCAGTTTTTAGCAAGCGCTAACCAGACTGAAGTCGAAGATCAAAATGAATTTTTTATGAGAGAGCACAAATTTGATTTAAAACACAAGCCTATCCGAATGTTATCCTGACGCCAAAAGCTTCGAACAGGCGATAAATGACATGCCCACGCACTCTGCCCAGGGCCAGACTCATGGAACTCTGTTGTTCATCAAGAACTGCAAGAAGCCCCTATCACGATTGCCTTTTCCATCCTATGGAGAGGGAGCATGGACACGGGGGTCGTCCCACCAGTTACTAAAAAACAACAGACAATACAGCCCCACTCCACAAAGGGGCTGTTGTTAAAGCAACAGCAAAGAATCTACAGGGACCAATAGCAACTATCATTTTTTCCCTATCATAAAAATCTTTGAAAGGGTCTAAGAGCAAGATCACCACGATCTAGAAAACCATCAGTTACACAACCCAGGGCAACATGGGTTTGAACAGGTCGCTCCTGGTCTGTCTCAACTAAATTGGACCACTACGACAAGGTCATAAATGCACTAGAAGACAAAAAGAATGTAGATGTGATATATTACAGACTTTGCAAAAAGCCTTCGACAAGTGTGACCACATGGGCGTAATAGCGCACAAAAATGGTGCTAAAGGAATAACAGGAAAAGTCGGTTCGATGGATCTTTAATTTCCTCACTAACGAAACACAGAGAGTCAGTCGTCAACAGAGTAAGTCCGAGGCAGCTACGGTGAAAAAGCTCTGTTCCACAAGGCCACAGTACTCGCTTCCCATCTTGTTCCTCATCCCCCTTATATCCGACATAGACAAGGATGTCAAGCCACAGCAAGTGTCTTTCCTTTGCAGAGACACCCGAATCTGCATGACAGTGTCTTCCATTGCAGGACACTGCAAATGCTCCAGGCAGACTTCAAACCAAATCTTTCAGTGGCTGCGAAAAAACAATATGAGTTTCACGATGAGAAATTTCATTTACTCAGATATGGTAAAATGAGGAAATAAATCTTCATCAGAGTACAAAACAAATTCTTGGCCACAAAATAGAGCGAAACCACCAGGTTCAAAGACCGGGAGTGATCATGTCGGAGGATTCACTTCAAGGACATAACACGTATCAATCGCATCTGCTAGTAAATGACAGGTATGGATAATGAGAACCTTCAAACTAGGGAGGCCAGCCCATGATGTGACACTTTCAGGTCACTTGTTCTATCTAGGCTGGAATATTGCTGCACATAACATCACCTTTCAGCAGTTGAAATTGCCCGACCTAGATAATGTACAGAGAACTTTCACGGCGCGCATAAACGGAGATAAAACACCTCAAATTATGGAGCGCTTGAGGTTCCTAAACCTGTATTCCCTGGAAACGCAGAGGGAGAGATACATGATTATATATCACCTGGAAAATCCTAGAGGACTAGTACCGAACTTGCACACGAAAATCACCCACTACGAAAGCAAAAGACTTGGGCAGACGATGCACATTCCCCCAATGAATGCCGGGGTGTCTCTAGCACGTTAAGAGACCATACAATAAGTGTCAGGGGCCCGGAGACTGTCAACTGCCCCCAGCACACATAAGGGGGATACCAACAGACCCCTGGCTAGTCTTTCAAGTGGCACTGGAAGACCAAGCACCTAAAGTCAGTTCGGATCAGCCGGGCTGTGGATCGTATGTTGGTTTGCGTGCAGCCAGCAGCAACAGCCGCTGATCAGGCTCTGCGCCACCAGGAGGCCTGGTCTCAGGACCGGCCCGCGGGGGCGTTGACCCCGGAACTCTCTCCAGGTAACTCAGCGGTAAACACGTACCTTCATAAAAATGTAATTGCCTTAATGGGATGAAGGTACAATGGGAGATTCCTGCTATAATCAAGTTATCTGGCTTTCTCTCGAATAAGGAAGGCCCAGTATACGGGGGACAAACTGTTTATGTAAAACTGTCAGGCTGGGCAATGAGAGAAAAACGTTTATGGCCGTAATTAATTGTGGATAGGGCTCCCAGAGAAAAACTATCTACAATAGGGCTTGGTAACGCTTATCTGAAAGGCTTTCAGGTAAAGTAATTTGGCACCCTTCTGGTGTAATAATGATTCTGTGGGGTCAAATAGATATTTTGATAGGTAGTGGACCTTATACACCTTTTTAAAGGGTATGACAAAGAAAATGCGGAATCACCCTTCTAAGGCCCGCAGGAGGTCACGTGATGTATGGCAGGCTTCTGTATGATAATGAATGATGGAGGAAAGGCAATAAAATACGTTACAGTGTGTCTTACTCATGAAGTATACCCCAGTATAATATATTCAATAGAGGATGAAGTTGAACTGTGTATAAATTATGGGGAATTGGACAGCATAGGGATCAATGTAAATTAGAAAAGTCCAGATGAATCCTTTACTTTTTTTCAAGAACAATACAGAAGGATGTTAAATTTGAATCTGGACAATACTGGGTGAGACTTCCGTGGAAGCTGAACCATCCAGACCTACCAACTATTACCAGATGGCGTATGAGACAATTAAAGGATCAGTCCACGAACTGAGCAAGACACCAGAAAACTGTTGACTGCTTACGTGATATAATTAATGAGCAGCTAAATAATAATTCATAGAGGAGGTACCTCCCGAGCAAGCCCAGATTTATGGTCACTATTTGCCACATACAGAGTGAAGAAGGATTCTAAGACCACTCCTGTGAGGATTGTATTTAATGCAGTGCCAGGGTAGTAACAAAAATGTACCTAGTTTGAATGAATGTTTGAATGACAGGTCCGTCGTTGACGGAAAAACAAAAACTGGGAGACATATTATTAAAACTTCAGGGGTTAAGAATTATGCCTTACGGCGGAACATAAGTAAAGCTTTCCTGAGAGTGGGTCTGCAGGAAGGCTGACGGGATTGCACAAGGTTCTTATGGCCGAGAATCCTAGTGTCCCACTTAGTCCCCTGAAGACTTTTGCTTCAGGAGTGTATTGTTTTGGTGCTACCTCCAGTCCTTCCACTCCAGGCAACGATATAATGCACACCTTAAGCGTACGGGTGGTCCATGTGTGGGAGTAATGGGAATACAATTTTATGTGGTCAATTTCCTGGGAGGTGACGTCTACTGAAGAGGAAACTAATGAGCATATTATGTAAGGCGGCTAATGAATATGAAAGGTGCAAATATGGCCCTGAGGGAATGGAACAGTAATTCGTCCAGTTTAAGGGCTCAAATAAATAAAGACAACCCTGGAGTTGGTATAAATATAGTAATGTGCTGGGACGACTTGGGGACACAGGAGAAGAGATTGTATATGTTAAAGTCTAAATAATACAGCATGCCAATAAATTAACCAACGAGAGTCTTACATGGCAGAAGTTTAAAAATGCTTCGATCCACTAGGCTTAGTGTCCCACTTAACCATAAGAGGAAAATTGTTGATACAAGAATCAGGAAGCTTAAAAATGTGCTTGGGATGAACCCTACCTGGAGGAATTTGTTGAAAGGTGGGAGAATAAATAGGTGAATATGTAAAATACCAATGTTGGAGTTCCCCACGTAAAGTGGCCAGTCAAGATGGAGAAAATGTACTCAACTTTTTTGCGATGCTTCGAAATTAGCCTTTGGAGCAGTCGCTTTACTTTCAATGTAACAGTGCCTTTTCTCTTGTTAGGTCTAAGGCTAAGGTGGCTCCAATCAAATCACGTACCTTACCTCAGTAGGAATTAACGGCCTTTATGTAGGTGTCAAAATTAGCCAATTATTAAGAAATAAATTGGAGAGATAAATATCAGCGACCACCGTTAATTTGGTCTGATAACGAGTATCCTTAACAATGGATCGTAATGGTAACAGTAAGATTGTGTATGACAAAAAAGTGTCGCTGAAAATCAATCAAATGCAGGAGAAATATAAACAGTTTGGGTCAGCTTATGTTAACCTTTAATCAATTCCTGGTGACGAGAATCCGGCTGACTTCTTGTCCTCGAGGCTTGACTTATGAAAAATTTGTGAGTGCTTTATCGTGGTTTAAAGGCCAAGTTGGTGGTAGACAAAATTAACTGGCCGGTGCAAAAAGACATAGTGCTTCCTGCCGAAATACGGTGAGCACGCTCCAGTCAGTAGTCCCTCCTTAGCCATTGAACATGAAGAGGTATTCTTCCTTACCCAAGCTGATTAGCGTGACAGGTTAGTGTTTTTTAAATTTATAAGTAAGATGAATATCTAATATAAATTTTTTTTCCCACCATCCCTGAAATACTGGCTACAGAGGGTTACAAGAAGAAAACCTACAGGATGAGATTAATTAATGATGGAAGGAAAAAATTGTGAAAGGTCAATACAGAAAAGCTGGGGCTGTATTTAGAGGATGATGGAATTTGGTGCAGAGGCAGGTTACAAAATGCTGAATTGGGGGAATATGCTAAGCACCCTATCTTGCTGCCCAAAACTCATCACCTGACAACCTTGATTGTCTTTAATGCCCATAATAACGTGATGCATGGTGGGTTACAGGATACCTTAAACTGTATTCGAGAAACCTTCTGGATTCCACAAGGACGGCAAAATGTAAAAAGGGTTATCAAGTCGTGTGTAATATGTCGCCGGGTGGATGCCAGAACCTACATGTACCCAGGTCCTCCACCATTGCCCAAGGAACGCGTGCAGTTGGTAAAACCATTTGATGTGACCGGAGTGGGACTATAGTGGGCCAATCATTTTAACAGGTACTTCGATGGTGTTCCTTGAAGGTGTATGTATGTCTATTTAACTTGTACAGCTACTAGGGCTGTTCATCTAGAAGTGGCTCAGGGACTTGTCTGCAGACAGTTCATACAGCTGTTCCGGAAATTTGCAGTAGGAGATCCTGTCCAAGATTGATGATCTCAGATAATGCCACCAATTTTGTAGCGGGTGCTCAACACTTGATGAAATTAAATAAGAGTGATGATGTACAGTCTTTGTTGACCCAGCGAGGGTGTGTCTGGAAATTTATTACTCCCAGAGCCCCTTGGCAGGGAGGACTGTACGAAGAATGATAGGTACAGTGAAAAGATGTCTTTGTAAGGTGCTACACAGGAAGAGAATTAATTTGGAGGAATTCCGTGCAGTATTGGTGGAGGCAGAGAATCGGGTAAACAATCGCCCTCTGTCATACATGAGCGACACTCCTGACGCGGAGATCTGACTCCCTCTCACCTATATGTGGACAAAGGTTAGAAGCTGCCCCTATCTATAGAGATAATCCCGAGGGAAGTGATGAGGATTACAATAACGTGACCGTGTTGAATGATAAGTTCAAGATGTTAAATAAGGTAATTATCATTGGTCCGATGTTGGCGTAAAGAATATCTTCTTACACTACGTGAAACACTTTTATGGTGCGCCAGAGGCAGTAAAAACCGCAGAACATTCAACCAGGGAATTTTTGTTAATTGATAGAACAAATGAAAAATTTTGGGTTTGGGG
>NW_026476672.1:0-10740 GCF_026875155.1 Cherax quadricarinatus
GGGGGGACGGGGGTTACGAGGGAGGGAACGGGGTAGTACTGAGGGGGAAACGGGTAGTACTGATGAGAGGAGACGGGAAAGTACTGAGTGAGAGGGAGACTGGGTAGTACTGAGAGAGAGGGAGACTGGGTAGTGCTGAGTGAGAGGGAAAACAGGGTAGTACAGTGTGAGAGGGAGAGGGGGAAGTACTGAGAGGGAGACAGGAAAGTACTGAGTGAGAGAGAGACAGGATAGTACTGTGTGAGAGAGAGACTGGGAAGTAATGGGTGACAGGGAGACTGGGAAGTACTGGGTGATAGCGAGACTGGGTGGTACTGTGTGAGAGGGAGAATAGGTAGTACTGAGTGAGAGGGAGACTGGGTAGTATTGAGTGAGAGGGAGACTGGGTAGTACTGAGTGAGAGGGAGACTGGGTAGTACTGAGTGAGAGGGAGACTGGGTAGTACTGAGTGAGAGGGACACTAGGAAGTACTGAGTGAGAGAGGGAGTACTGGAGGTACACTAATACTGAGTGAGAGGGAGACTGGGTAGTACTGAGTGAGAGGGACACTAGGAAGTACTGAGTGAGAGGGAGACTGGGTACTACTGAGTAAGAGGGAAACTGGAAAGTACTGGGTGAGAGGGAGACTGGGTAGTACTGTGTGAGAGGAAGATTGGGTAGTACTGAGAGGGAGACTGGATAGTACTGTGTGAGAAGGAGACTGGGCAGTACTGTGTGAGAGAGACTGGGCACTAGTGAGTGAGAGGAAGACTGGGAAGTACTGTATGAGACGAAGACAGGGTAGTACTGTGTGAGAGGGAGACTGGGTAGTACTGAGTGAGAGGGAGACTGGGCAGTACTGAGTGAGAGGGAAACAGGGTAGTATTGAGAGGGAGACTGGGCAGTACTGAGTGAGAGACAGGGTAGTACTGTATGAGAGGGAGACAAGGTAGTACTGTGTGAGAAGGAAAAACGGTAGTACTGTGTGAGAGGGAGACTGGGCAGTAATGAGTGAGAGGAGACAGGGTAGTACTAAGTGAGAGGGAGACAGGGTAGTGCTGTGTGAGAGGGAGACAGTGTAGTACTGTGTGAGAGGGAGACAGGGTAGTACTGTGTGAGAGGGAGACAGGGTAGAACTGTGTGAGAGGGAGACAGGGTAGTACTGTGTGAGAGGGAGGCAGGGCAGTAATGAGTGAGAGGGAGACACGATAGTACTGTGTGAGAGAGAGATAGGGTAGTACTGTGTGAGAGGGTATTGCGACCCCTGAATGGGTCAAAATATATATAATGTATATTACCTGTTCATATAATTTTATATTGCTTATATTTGCGATAATAGCTAAATCGTAAATATATTGCTTTATATTATTATTTGACTTAGTTATATTATTAGGTAGGATATAACATATATAAATTATTCAGTGCTCATAGTTCGAGTGTTAAGTAGCTGACAACATTGTCTAACTACTGTGTTTTCTCTCTGCTCGTTACACTGCCTGCTTGTGTGTTGATGGGCATTATTATTTTTATAATCAAGGAGGAAGCGCTAAACCCGGAGGATTATACAGCGCCTGGGGGGGCGGGATGTGGAAGACATTCAGGCTTAATTCGGGGAACTGAAGCACAGATCCAATTCCCTAAATCAAGAGCCCCTCACCAAGTGTTTTTGGGCAGCAGCTGTCCACAGAGTGTCACATGATCACGGGGGTGTTCACACTTCGCCTGGAGAGACTCTAGCTGGCCTATGCTGTCTGTTGTCTATTTGACGTGCTTCTAGCAAGAGGTCCCTCACCTGCTCTCCCTTTTAGGCCCTCGTTGGAAGATCGTCTCTGTTGCTTTCTTGTTGTTGGCTCTGTGTAACTCTGTTCACAGAACATTGCCTAGACTTAGTGATTTTCGACGGTGTTCTGAGGTTGTCTCTCTCATAGACACTCTGAGAAACTCAGGTCCTGAGCTGTAGCTTCTGACCTAAATTGTACTGGTATCTGTGCACTGTCACAGTCGGGGATTTTCTAATGCTGAACTTAGATTCAGTAGTATGGGAGTTTTGTGACTTTTGTGGAAGATCTGCAGATGGTCCCTACTTAGTGTCGTTATATTATCTCTTTGTTCCTGATTCTGTGTTGCTGTTGCTTGTTATATTGCTGTTCAGCTTAACAATCGCCTTATTGTTCAAGCAAGCTGTTCTGGTTGCCAGGTTGGTCAAGAAGTTAGTTTATGTGAGGACTTTTAGTCAGTCACTGGTTGAGTCTAGTCGAGTCTTGAGACATAGCCAACTACTTAGAGCACTTACACACACGCTTATATATATATATAATATGATATATATATATATATATATATATATATATATATATATATATATATATATATGTATTATGTTATTAAATTGTCAACAATGTACCAGTCGGTACTTAAAAGCCATAAAGATGTGATATGTGCCTTCAGCACAATACTACTGTACACGAGAGAAGTTATTATTTTGATTATTTCAATTTATTTTGATATACGCCTAGACAACCTTTTTATTAATAAACTTACTAAATTTCAATTTCTTAGTTAGTAGCCTACCAGTTGTAATCCTGAAGCACTATGAAATCTTACTAAATTCTAATGGATAATTGGACCAGGATACTGACTACTTGTTACAAAAACCCAGTAACAGGCTGGATGCTAGAAGGGCAGTCCTTTCTAGTATTCACTGGAGATCTCTATCAATATTAGAAATCTCGTTTTTTGCAACAGAGGGAGACACGGTAGTACTGAGTGAGAGGGAGACTGGGTAGTACTGAGTGAGAGGGAGACTGGGTAGTACTGAGTGAGAGGGAGACTGGGTAGTACTGAGTGAGAGGGAGAAAGGGTAGTACTGAGAGGGAGACTGGGTAGTACTGAGTGAGAGGGAGACAAGGTAGTACTGTGTGAGAGGGAGACAAGGTAGTACTGTGTGAGAGGGAGACAAGGTAGTACTGTGTGAGAGGGAGACAAGGTAGTACTGTGTGAGGGAGACAAGGTATACGTGTGAGAGGGAACAATGATACTGTGTGAGAGGGAGACAAGGTATACTGTGGAGAGGGAGACTCGGTGGTACTGAGTGAGAGGAGGACTGGGTAGTACTGTGTGAGCGGGAGACTGGGTTGCACTGAGAGGGAGACTGGGCAGTACTGTGTGAGAGGGAGACGGGGCTACTGATGAGAGGGAGACATGGTAGTACTGAGAGGGAGACTGGGTAGTACTGAGTGAGAGAAATACTTGGTAGTACTGAGTGAGAGGGAGACTGGATAGTACTGAGTGAAAGGGACACTGGGTAGTACCGAGGGAGACTGGGTAGTACTGAGTGAGTGGGAGACAGGGTTGTACTGAGATGGGAGACAGGTTGTACTGAGAGGGAGACTGGGAACACGAGTGAGGAGACTGGTAGTACTGAGTGAGAGGAATACTGGGTAGGACTGAGTGAGAGGGAGACTGGGTAGTACTGAGATGAGACACTGGGTAGTACTGAGAGGGAGACTGGGTAGTACTGAGTGAGACACTGGGTATACTGAGAGGGAGACTGGGTAAGACGAGTGAGGAGCTGGTAGTACTGAGGAGACTGGGTAGTAATGATGAGAGGGAGACTGCGTAGTACTGATGAGAATGGGAGCTGGAAGTAATGAGTGAGAGGGAGACTGGGTTAGAAACCGAGTGAGAGGGAGACTGGGTAGTACTGAGTGAGAGGGGAGACTGGTAGTACCGAGTGAGAGGGAGACTGGGTAGTACTGAGTGAGAGGGAGACTGGGTAGTACCGAGTGAGAGGGAGACTGGGTAGTACTGAGTGAGAGGGAGACTGTGTAGTACTGAGTGAGAGGGAGATTACCTCATTCTCCTCCTGTTCCTCAATATTCTCCTTTGTATGGACTGATGAAGCCACTGTGTGGCGAAACGTATCCTCAATAAAGATACCCAAAAGTTGCACATGTCTAATTTATCAACTTGTCGGTTCTCTGAACAATTGATCTACAATCCATCGTGTAGTAAGGAAAGCAAAACTGAGCGGCATAATCTAAATGAGGCCTCACTAGTGATGTATAGAACTGTAAAATAACTTTTGGACTTTTGTTACTTATACTTCTTGAAATAAATCCTAGTAATCTCTTAGCCTTTTTGTGCACACTTAGGCACTGCTGCTGTATGATCAAGCTCTACTTCACCTAGTTTATAGCTTCGAGAGTTATTTTCATTACCAAGGACTAGTACCTTACACTTATCTACATTGAACTTCATCTGCCATTTTTCAGACCAAGACATTAATTTGTCCAAATCCTCCTGGAGTTCATTGGTAAAACTCTCTGGTTACTGTTGGTAAGCCATGCCTCTATCCATACTAGAATTTACCTCCTGCACCATGAGCTGCCACTTTTTTTTAAGAGTCTCTTGTGAGGTACTCTATCATATCATATTCTTTATCATTGTCTACTCCCTCAAATGTTCTATTGAAGAACGTCAGTAAATTTTTCAGGCAGGAACGACCTCTCGTGAATCCATGCTGAGATTCATTAATCTAATTATGCTCTTCAAGGTGACTTCTGATAATGTCATCTATAATTGATTCTAATAATTTGCCTACTATAGACTGTAGTCTTACTGGACGGTAATTTGAAGGAATGGCCTTCTCCCCTGATTTGAGTTTAAGAACCACATTAGCCATCTTCCACATCTCAGGCACAACACCAGTAAGGATGGATGCATTAAACACACTCGTTAATAACTAAGTTCCATCTTGCATTCTTTAAGTACCTTGGAAAACAACTCATCGGGTCCCGGGGACTTGTTTTCCTTCAGTTTGTCTGTTTGATAACCATGTCCCTCGTGACAGTAATATTAGTTAATTTGAATTCATCAGGAACTGAACAGTTGTTAATTTCTGTAACCTCATTTATGTCTTCCTGTGTAAAAACTGACAAAAAATAGTCATTACATAAGGAACACACTTCCGATTCGTTATCCGTCAGCTCTGCATTCCCAATTTTCAGAGGTCCTAACAACTGGGGTTTGACAACTAAAAAACACTGTGTCAAAATATTTTAAATGAAACACATGGACTAAATAAATAGAAGGAAGTTTAAAGGGTTTGAAGAGTGAAACGGAAGACAGGAAAAAAAAAATTAAAGATAACCCTAATAAAAATATTTTTAACTGACCCCCCATCCAAAATTCTTCTAGGGGTTTTTATTTTTTTACTTTTTCATTATGAAGGGTTTTAACAAAAGTGAAAAACATTTGGGTACTTTATGAAGAAAACGTTTTCCCCCACACAGTGGCTTCACCCTCCTCAACAAAGGGAAGAGGAAAGTTAAGACACAAATGCAACATCTTTTTTATCTTTATTTTGGGAATGTGAGGGAAAATTTTCAAAGATGGGGAGTAGCGAGGGAATTATATTTAACAATAGTTTCATTGCCGGCTATTCCCCCTCCCCCCCTTTTTTCCCCCCCCCCCCGAAAGTGATATTTTTTGATTGCCGGCTCTTTTTAAAAGGAGGGTCATTTTTAGCTCCCGTTTATCCCTTCCCCTCCCTTTTTTCCCCCCCCCCCCAAAAAGGTTTGACGTGTGGGGTTTCCGGCCCAAAACATTAAATAACTCGACCACAGCCCCCCAACACACTGTAAGTACACTCCGGATCATTTTTTTAGTGGGATTTTAATTGGTTAAAAACCTTCACTTTTTAAACCAAAAATTTAAATTTGTCCTTTCATTCCTTTATCTGTTAAATTTTTTAAAAACCCCACCACATCTTTTAGGAATTGCCCCCTTATCATGGAAAAGTGATTTTTTAAGCATTTGGGTAATCTTCCTCTTTAAACGGGCCTTGGAATGACAGAGGGGGTCACCTCCAAACCAACGAAATAAAGGAGAACACAAACATCCCGGGAAACGTCCCAGTTTAGTCACTTCCCTGTTATGTAACCCAAACACGGGACCTAACCCCTCATAAATAGCAGGGGAAAACGAACCTGTTTTCCTGTCATCTGAAGAAATTTAAAAACAGGGATATACCTGTGAAGAACGAGCCAGTGGGGCACCAACCCCTGCTTCCCCCCCCCCCCCCCACATAAACCAACGGCAAACGATTTCAACAACACTCAGTGTCCCCCAACACCTGACACCCCATTCCACGATAAACCAAAGCGTTGAGTTAAAAATTAAAATTTTTTTCTTTTTAAATTTTTTTTTCAATAGGAAACCCATTTCATTTTTTATTTTTTTAAACTTTTTCCTTTTTCTAAATAAAAAAGGTTTTATCATTGTCTGTTATTTTTTTTTTTCTATTCATTAAAAATTCCCGGAGGAGCCACCCTTTGGTAATACTGACTGAAGATTTTTAAAAGGGATAAGTAACCTTTCACAAGTGGGGGCCCTTTTCCAAAGGACAACTCACTGAATAAAGGGATTCAACTCCATCTCGAATTTTCCCAGGGGGAATTAAAACCCCCGCATACCACAGACAGTTACCACCAGCCATGATAATCATCCTCTATGGTAGGATTATGGTACAGGTTTTTTAAAAAGATTTGGTGATTTTTAAAGCCCTAAATTTATTGTAAGTAAAGTCAGGTAGGATAAAATATTTAATTTTTTGCCCCTTTTTTCGACTTAAACCCCCTTTTGGGAAGGTTTTCGTTTTCGGGGCCCCCAAAATTTTTCCCAGTGACAATTTGTTTCATTGAGCCCCTTTATTATATAAAGGGAACTGTCGTAGGACACTCTTGATTTGTTGGTGAAAGTTTGGGAATGGTCAAGTGCCCCCCATTCTACTTACTGTTTGCTCAGAGCCGGCATAGAACCCTTCTTTTTTAAATTTAAAACAAAATTGTTTTTTTTGAAGCAGGGATCGGCCCCTGGTTTTTTTTTCAGTTTGATTGAAGCAGGAATTGAACCCTCCCCTTTTCTTTAATAAACCCCCTTTTCATTTTTTTTTCCCGGTAGTTTTTAATTTTTTCTTGCAAGTAATTTGGGGGAAACCCCGTTTTTTAATGAAAAGTGGAAGTAAGTTAGGGAAAAACAGGGGAAAAAATTTAGAATCTTTTATTAGTGCTAAGATCCAGGAAAGACTTGAAAGAGAGAAAACGAAAAAAGGGAAGGGGGGGGGGGGGGGGGGAAAAAAGGGGAGAGAAAGAATAAGAGAGAGAATCAAAAGACAGAAAGAGAAATAGGATAAAAAGGGGAGAGATCCAAATTTAAAGAGAAAACCAAGATAAAACAAAAGAGAGAGAAGACAAAAAGGAGCGTGATAGAAATTTATTCCCTGAGGAAAAAGTAAGACATGGGGGAAAAAAGCTAAAATATGTGAGGAACAAATTTTAAAATTTAAAAGAACTTGAGGAAAAGAGCAAAGGGGTAGAGAAGTTGAGGAAAAAACTAGAAGCGGAGGAAAAAGCTAGAGAACCCTGGGAAAAAGCTAGAGAACTTGAGTTTTAAAAGAGAGAGAAAAGGATCGCGACTCGGGGAAAGCCGCATGAAATTTGAGAATAAAAAAAAAAAAACTCCCCTTTTCACAACAACAATTAAAAGGGAAAGGGGTAATTTTAACATTTTATGAGCTAAGCACATATTCCCCAAAACCTAATTTTAACCCCCCTTCACCCGAGGGGGAAGACATTACTTCATACATCCTCAGGTTTGAAAAAAACCCCGCAAACCCCCTGGAATGGCCCCGCTGACAACCTTTGGGGTAAAAACCGGTTTGGAAAAGTTTTTTTCTGGACAGGCCCTTGGGAAAATCCCATGCAACTTTGGGTTTGCACGAAAAAACCCTATGTAATTAAAAAAACCCCCACCTGAAGGGCCAACCCCCCTTTAAAACAAATCAAAAAACCACTATTCTTTTCAGGGAAAAATTTTAGGTATGCCCCCCTTTTAAAAGCCGGCCAGAACTTTCAGCAGTTACAGGTAACACTCTTTTCATTTGTTCGAAAATTTTTTATAGAGTGTTCAGGAATTGATCACGTTTGAAACTCTTGGGGAAATTTTTATGGTTGCTGACCAGTTTTCCCGACAGCTCTTCCCCCCCAATAAAACATTCATTAGAGAACCCTAACCCGAATTTAAAGCTGAGGAAGTTGGGCCCAGGGGCCGCTGAAATTAATTCTGAGGCTCACAATTCCCCAAAAGACCTAAAGGGATCGAACCCTAAGGGCAAGGGCCGTCCCGACCTTAAAAAACAAAGCCTTCAGTGGAAAGTAAAATGACTTCTTTTTTTCCCGTTTTTTCATTTGGGTGGTGTTTTAAAGGGCATAAAAAAGTCCAGATTATCCCTTTTAAGAAGGTCCAAAAAGTTGGGGAAAAATTTTTTTGTTGACGGTAATGAACCCAAAACACCCTTCTGTTCAGGAGCAGTTAAAGGGTATAAAAAATCCCCAGAATATTAAAAGGGGACACTGGATGTACGTGCATCGTTATTACGGAAAAAACTGTTCCCTTACTTTTAAAAAAACCCCGTGGGGTCCCCCTATTTTTTCAGATTTCTTAGGTCGGGAAAAAACCTTTCCTACAATACGTTGTTACTTGAAAAATAAATGGTTTTACCGGGTTTGGGCCCAAAGGGGGTACAAACCCCCAAAAAAATTGTTTTTATAAAAGTTTGTAACAATTTAAAATTTCCGTTCTTCCTTCAGAGGCGGGTCTTTCGTCACGGCCCCCGTGGAAACTAAAAATTTTTCCCGCTCCCCTTTCCCTTTCAAGTTAAATAACCCCCTTTTCAATTCTGCCACCGGAAGCTGCCCTTTGGGCTCGTACGTTCCCTTTGGGGGGGAAACGATGATATGCTCTCGAAAGCGAGGTAGCAGGATCACCTGCCACTCGTCGGGTGAAATAAAGGGGATTGCCACCGGCCCCTCTCAATGCCCTTTACTAGGGCTAGACCATAACCCCGGGTTTTTTCCTAACCCTTTTCCCCCCACCGTGAGCCTTTTATTTTTCCCAGATTTTTTTGGGCCCCAAAGGGTGACTTTCCCTCCAAAATTTCAGCGCAATTTTTCCCCTTTACTTCGGGATTGTCATAAACAAGGGTTTTTAAAAAACAAAGTTTTCCATGGGAGATAAAGTATCTCATAAGTTTGAAATATATTAATGATAACTTACAAAGAATTGTATTTAAATCTCATTCTTCAGTGATAGATTTATTCCTACTTGTTTGTTTCCAAAACCCCTGTCGAGGGGACTTTTCTTCAAGGGTCATGGGTTTTTCCATGAACCCCAAAAACTTGGCCCCCTTGGGAAGACGTGGCATAAACCAAGCACACTTATTTTTGCCAACAAAGTATTCTCAGGTTACAAGGAAGTTAGTTTTACATGGTGTCAGGTGTTACTGCACAAAATCAACACCCTAGATCCTGTATAGTTATTAAATCAAAAATTTCCCTCCGCGAAACGAGATACTCCACTAAAAAAGGTTTTTTTGGGCCCTTGTAGGGGGTATCTAAAAAATTAAAAAAATATTTGCGGGGAAAAAAAATTCTTTTTAGGAGGGATCAAAAAACCTTTGATTACCAGAAACTTTTTAAGGGAAACCACAGCCCTCCTCTTGAGGGGACATAGGCACCCCGGCTTTTATTCCAAAATTTTTTATATCAATGGTTCATCCAACTATTTCTTGAATGGTTAAGTCGTGACAGTCGTAGAAGATTTTTTTGCCTTTCGCGGCTTTCCCCATGTTAGAACTTTTTTCCCCGCCTATTCTTCTTATACCCTTTCTTTAAATTTGGTATGGGGGATGTGAGGGGGAAAAATTTAAAATAGGGGGAGCGAGGGGGTGTATATAACAATGTTTCATTTCCGGGCCCCTTTTAAGGCGGGGAAGTCCAGCTCCCGCTATTTTCCCCCCCCGAAATGATAGTTTGATGCGGGTGCTTGTTAAAGGGAGGGGCGTCTAGTCCCCCTATCCCTTTCCCCCCCCCAAAGGGACGTGTGGGGCTCCCGGGCAAAAAGAAATCACTCGTCACAGCTCCCAACACTACGTAAGTACACTCCGACATATTTTTGTGGACTTATTGGTTGAAAACTTCACTTTTGACCCAAAAATTTTTCTTAGTCCTTTTAGCTTTATTGTTTAAATGTTTTTAAAATCCCACAATTTTTTTTGGTATTGTATTATCATGGAAGTGATTTCTTGAGCAGTGGCATCGTCTCTCATTCAGTTGGGGAAAGCAGAGAGGGGCACCTGCCAACCAACGGAAATAGAAGAGACGGCTAATCCCGAACGTCCCTGTTTTTGTCTACTTACCCCGTTATGTAAGCCCAAAACCAGGGGCCTAAAACCCCCCATCTAGCAGTGGAACGAACCGTTTTTTCCCGTCAAGAATAATTCCACGGCTAACCTGGAAAAACGAGCCGGGGGTGGTCCTAACCCTGCCAACCCCCCCCCCCCCCCCCCAACGCTACGATTTCAACAACACGTGTCACCAATACTGCCCCCTTTTTCCACGATAACCTATTTTCGTTGATTCAAAAGTAATTTTTTTCATTTTATTTTCATTTTTCTTTCAATTAGGATACCCCCTTCTGTTTTTTGTTTTCATTTTTCCCTTTCTAAATAAAAAGGGTTTATCATTGTTTTTTTTTCTTTTTTATTCATTAATTTTCCTGAGGAGGAGAGTTGGTAATACTGACGAAGTTTTACAGGGGGTGAGTAACCCACAGTAGACGTTTTCACCCTCCAGTGGATTTATCAAAACGTTCTAGGACATAATAGAAAAAGTGAAAAGCACCCTGGTTGTAAAAAGATTT